>JANAVB010036419.1:13529487-13724763 GCA_029216955.1 Iris pallida | reverse complement strand
CAATAGAGGTCGGGGTTGCAAGTAACTCTCCAGATCGACCCTACATGAGTCGAGGGTCAACCAAGATCTCTCGGATAGGACGATCCAACCCCTTGGGCCGGCCCTGCAGGGAGTCCTCATAAAAAGAAGGAAAGAAGCACACCGATGACCGATCCAGCCTACTAGCTACTCCGAGTTTGATGGTGGTAAGAAAACATCACGAGTTTCAATAAAATAACGAGAATACAACAATAGTAGAAAAGAGAGAGAAATACCTTGACACCATTTGCATGACAACTCTAACAATGAGCAATGCAGAATATAGATCACTCCCAGTGTTGGATTTGACCAGCTTCATCTACAAGAGAGAATTGCCAGAATCCACTGCAATAAAAATAGCTGCAACATAAGTAAGCAAAGAGACCATTCACTGAGCCCCCAATCACAATAAAATGTTTTAGTGCAATCAATTCATCTACAACTTACCACACAAAGTATTTCAAATGATAACTGTCACAATGTAAAATTTCTGCAAATGAAAGAGATCTTTCCATTAAAAGTGGAAAAAATTGCCAAACCTCTGTTATGCATCTCCCTTTCACATATTCAGATATGGTGAAAAAATGCGGCTTTTTAATGCTTTTCAAATCTTCAAAGTCCATACAAGAAGGATTTACTTACACAATGCATTTCGAATCAATCCAATGTTCACTGTAAAAAAAATGAGGATTCAAGTATATAACTTGGCAGAAAAAGATTTTTGTAAATGGTACTACAGCTAACTTATCAAGCTGCATGCATATTCTTATACTCTGTCAATATTCCTCCATAAGGCTACTATACCAGGATACTTGCAGCAACTGAAGTTGGAAAATAGCAATATATCAGCATTGAGAAGTGAGAATTGACACAGATTTCCATATAAAAGGAAGAGAAAAAAATCAGCAATAACTTTGTCTGATCCTTTGACTCCACTAAGACGAAAACAACCTAGACTAGCTGCAGGCTGTGCCCAAAAGAGTAGATCCTATTAAACCCACCATAAATTTGTCTGGAAACATACAGAAAACACAAACTTTTGAATACATAATCGAAGCAGCCTACTAGCCAAAACTGCTCTTTTGGGATGAAAGAAATCAAGACAAATAACCGCATGGCAAGGCAGGAAATAACTTGTTCTTCAGAATGCGACCGCCAGTTGAACACTTGTCCCATTGAAAGAGAAAACCCTATTGGCGCTCAATCTGTATCGTCACGTGGCTAATATTGTACTCCCTTTTGATGTATCCTATCACCTTATCAAGTATGAGATCTGCATCAGCATCAGGGGTGATCGTCACATGACAAGCTAGTAGCACCTTTCCGACAGTAATGGCCCATATATGTAGCTCATGAATGGCCACCACACCATCCATCTCAACGAGCCCCTTCTCAATCCTGGTAGCATCAATCTCTCTCGGAGTGCTCTCCATCAGTACCTCAAGTATGTTCCTCAGCATATTGATTGTAGTTACCAGTACAATCAAAGAGAAGACAAGTGTGCACACAAGATCAATTACCTTCCACTCGGGCTTGTACCAAATGATGGCCCCACCAATCATTACGCCGATGCTCTGGATGGAGTCTCCGAGCACATGAAGGTATGCGCTATGAACATTGATATTCCGCTGCTGCTTTGGGACATCGTCTGAGTGCTTTAGAAGAGGTTCATGCTCATCCTTGTGTTTGGCCTCCCCTGAGTGATGGTGATGAGTTGTGATGCTGATGTCATGGGAGTGACCATGTGCATGCTCATGCCCATGAAGATCATGGTTGTGACTCTTACTGTGAGCGTGGTTTGACTCGCCATGACCATGTCTGTGTCCACCAGGACCATGGCTATGGTCATGACCCAGCATGACAGCCATAATGATGTTAACCACCAAACCAAAAGCCGAGACTGCAAACATCAGGACACCATCAACTTCACCATTCTCATGAAGTAGTCTGTCAATAGCTTCATATACTAGAATGCCGGCTAAAAGCCAGATAAGCTGAATAGAAACTAGAGCACCAAGAATCTCGATTCTGAAAAAACCATATGACTGACGGGGATTAGCCTCCCATCCTGACGCCCAAAGGGAAAATAAAGATGGCAAAAGCTGCGACGTCAGAAAGAAGATGAGCAGCATCTGTTAGGATTGCGAGGCTGTTAGCTTTGATTCCTCCAACAACTTCAACAGCCATGAATACGATGCAAAGGATGACTGCTGTTGATAGCTTCCTCATTGATGAATGCCTATCTTTGGCACTAGAGTCCCATTCCGATATCAGCCAAATCACAAGTGGTAACCCGACAAATCTTGGTACCACCTGGATTTGACCCCCAGGCACATCTGTAGTTTATCAATCACCTCGGTACTTGCGCTATCATCTGTAAAAGTAAAGGATCCATAAGCATTGTCACGCAAAGCTTGAACTGTATCACAAATGAACCTATATTCCTTCATCTAATTATGTTGCTATCAAACGGTACTAAGACACACAAACATTAATGACAGTATAAGACCGTCACATGTTGAGCTTACAATCCTACGGACAACATCTGAAATGTAAGAACAGTGAAGAAAATGTAGAATTGAGGGATATGTTAAATTGTTAATATCAGAAATGATGAAATATTCTTCCTATATTACATAATAACGTACATCTCGCAGATGCAATTATGTAATTCCCTATGGCTGTGTCTTGCTTCCCCCATACAAGTAAATTAGATTTCCTATAGCAGCAAAACTTTCGATCAAACTTTTGTCTGTATGCTTACCTACTACAAGACTTAGAGGGTCTCTTTTTAAATAAGAGACTTTAAGCTTCTAAACATAATAGGTAGGTCTTCTTGTTGAAGGAACATGCAGAAATTCAGGGATATGTGAATACAAGAAATGATGTATGTAAATAAAAACATGTAGATGATGCACAATTCCATCTGGCTGTGTCATGTTGCCCCATACATGTTCCTAGCTGCTTCAACTTGGAGGGTTCTTTCGCAAGCCCCTGCCTGTTAGTAGCTACTTTAACTTGGTATCTTATACCAACCCTAGAGGGTTGATACTAGACTGGTTGTAACAGCTTGGTAGATTCTTGTGGAAGCCCCTGGTAAGACTTGGAGAATTTAATATACTATCAAATGTGGAAGAGGCATGAGAAAGGAAGCACTCAATATGATCAGACATCAGTACTTTATATATTACACCATTGTCAATTGTTCACGTTGTAAAAGAATGCTCCCTAGTTTTCTAGATGATCAAAAGACATGGTAGTATGCAAAATTGCATCATCTGCAAGTTTCCGTCATGCTTATTGGGCTTGAGACATAATTCCTGCATAATGATATTATCTCTTGGAGCATTTGTATATTCCAGTATGAAATTTCCTCGATTAACTAATAAAATCCATATGTATGGCCTTTTTCAAGCCACCCCCCCCCCCCCCCCCCCCCCCCCCCCCACCCCCCCCAAAAAAAAAAAAAGAAAAAAAAAAAATGCACACATACGCATCTACATGAACAAAAGAAAGGAAAGAGGCCGCAACATCGACTTTTCGGTAATTCAAGACAAGATATGAACTGCCTATCAAGTAATAAAATAATTTACAGAGATACAACTTGGTGAATGATATGCAAAGAGATACCAGATTCGTAGAAGAGAAAACCTGTTGTTTCCAATATACTTTCAAAAAAAAGAAGAGGACTTCACGTTTATGTTTGGTTGTAAAGGGAAGTGAGGTAAACAAAAATCAAAGAGAACTCATACTGAAAGGGGAAGCAAAAGGCAAGAAAATAAAATTTTAGTTTGTTTGATGACTGAGAAAATTAAACAAAATGTAAGGATGAGAGAGAAATTCATGAACAAACACATGGTTCCAATAAACAGATGCTCAAGCAACCTCCA
The DNA here is from genome assembly GCA_029216955.1 of Iris pallida. Taxonomy (NCBI): domain Eukaryota; kingdom Viridiplantae; phylum Streptophyta; class Magnoliopsida; order Asparagales; family Iridaceae; genus Iris; species Iris pallida. The sequence continues at coordinate 13,720,855 of JANAVB010036419.1, read as the reverse complement.
CCAAGTGCCACGAGACGTCCAAGTGAGACATTCATGATATGGTAATACTCGAGATGGATCTGGCATGACATGAGACATTTACCCTTTTGCTCACTTCACAAGATTAGGATAAGTAGAACTCCACTTTATTTAGTCTCAAATAATATCTTTATTCTTTACCTTTCTTTTCCTTGTCATTTTCTCATGAAAATAAACAAGAAAAGTCCACTATCACAGAGTACTTTTTCCTTACCACATTACTTGGAAGCAAATTCACAACTATCCATGATCAGTTTTCTTACAGAATTTTGATTCTGATTCTACTGTCAAACAGGATTGGTCACTATCTCTGGAGACCATATATGTTTCAAAGACATATCCAATATGATACTTTCTTGATACAAGTCAAACTATGTTGCACAAATACGGACAAGGATACAGTTAAGCACACAATACAGGTATGGGGTAACAAGCACTTTCAAATATGTACAGTTTTATCATCTATGTTGCACGATATGGGCAGGGGTATAGGTACGAACACGATACAAATACAGAACATCTTCCCATGTCCGAGCAACATAGGCGTCAAATATGGTAAAATCGTGTCTAGTTTCCAAAAAGTTGGAAAACGTGGTTGAAAATGATTTGGTACAGTCATGGTCATGGCAAGCATCTTTGAGATGTAACAACAAACAACAACAACAAAGCCTTTATCCCAAATTTTGGGGTCGACTGTTTCAATCCTCTTTTCCCATTCGGCTCTCTCATCTTAAGGGCCACATCCTCTGTAACGCTTAGAAAATACATGTCCTTCTTTAACACTTCAAGCCATGTTCCTCTAGACCTACCTCTAGTCCTAGAGGCTCCATCAACTATTATATCATTCCTTCTCCTTACAGGAGCAAAAAGTTACTATTTTTTGTTCAACTTAGCTTGTTCTTCTATATGACAGTGTTTTATGGACAAGTCCAGCTCATAAGTTCAACACAGTTTATTATATGACGGTTCATGTTCAGTTCAAAAGCATTCAAGCTCTATGACAGGTGCCGTTTTCAGGCATCTTTGAGATATAAGAGAAAACTTTTTGTACAGTGATTCTTTATAGAATATTTTGAAACCTAGTTAACTCCAAATATACATAAGATATAATACTATCTATATCGCATTGTTATGGGAAAATGGTGTTCGCATCTGTATCATGTGTGTACCAGTATCCATATCGTGCAACAAAGGCGGCTACTAATTGTACCTTGAAAATGTCTCTATCCCATATTCGTATCATGTCTTTATCCATATATATGTCCATATTCATGCAACATAGGATACTTTAAGATAAATGATAATATGTATAGAGATGTGTTATTGAAAAGATAATGTTAAGATAAATATGTATCGAGATGTGTTAATGTGTATTTGTAGCCGTATCCATGATTACATGGATCCTTAATCTTCTAAAAGATGTATCCTGAATCTGTATCATGCTCGCATATGTATCCAAGTCCATGCATATATGAGTCAAAAAATGAAGTCAAGCAATCATGTTACCCTCTTAATTCTGTACTTTGCAAGTATTTATTATCAGAAATATGCTCAATAGTGTTTTGAGTAAACTACCTAACCTTTTTTTTTCATATAACCTACACAACTAATCGGAAAGTTAAACCATGCAACTGCAATATGTAACATGAAGGCTGCATACATAAATAGCCATGGAGACCACCAAAGCTAAATTGCAGGGCGGATCCCACTTTCATTTCTAAGCAATGTGGGACTAAACATATCACCGCACACACTAACACCCACTATCTCTAACAATTACCCTAAAGTTGGACTTGTCATGAATGTCACAACTTTGGAAGCAAAGAGCACAAAAAAAGTGAAAGCATCAACGTGCGAGTGAGTTGCGGGAGAGGGATACCACATCTAGTAAGTCGCGGCCACTTTGTGGAGGCTGGGGCTAGAGTTTGCTGTAAAAAAAATAGATGGCTATGATTGATGGAGAACGGAGAGTAGGGGTCAAGATCACCTATAATCTGAAACCATGTACAAAGTACATACTACACTGGGAAGAATGGGTTGATCTTCGTTGATTTTTTTTAGTAGCCTCCCACTTTCATTTCTAAGCAATGTGGGAATAAACATATCATTACAAACTCTAACACACCCACTATCTCTAAGAAAAACCAAAACATCTCCGCCATTGGAATTTTTGTCCATATTTCTCCAAGCAATTGAAACTCATAAACAAGTAGAACTTATATGTATACACTCTTTGCTTATAGTGGTAATTAAACAAATGTATGATCTCAAGTCTCCACAAATATTTCTTTCTAACCTTCCACTTCTCTTTCCGTCTTTGTTCCAAATATATTTATTCTTCCAAAGGCTTGACCATGTCATCTTCGTTGGGGATTAAGTTAATGTGGATCGAAGTAGGATCAAGTCCCTAATGTGGGGTTGTTTCTTTCAAGTATTTCGAAGGGTACTACAATTTCTTTCCTTAGTTCTACGGTAGATACTTCTGACCGGAAAAAAAGGCATTTTTCTCATCCCCAAAAGAACAAATCCGAGCTCATGTTTGTCGTTCCAGTATCTGGAAGTACAATTTATTTTTCCTGAGAGAAAGACATGCATGAAATGCATAAAAGCTATAATTGCATCATGTTTAACTCTCTTTTTCTTAATTATTTTACTTGAACCGATAAAATTTTCACCAAGCGTTGGTTAATCTAATAAGGCTAATTACTGCTAAATCAAATGTCCAAAAGTGAACATAACATAATAAAAAGGGTCCGACTATACGCACCCCACCTATTTCTAAGTTGACCCCAACTTTTCTGAGTAACTTAAGTTGTATTGTTAAATGACTGATTTATCCTTTTTCTATTTCTAACTCTACACCCCAACCTATCTTCCTCAAACCCAAAAACCCTAGAAAACATTATTTGAAGCTTAAAGAAATTACAATGGAGGGCCAAAGTAATGATAGAAGATCTCCCTACTAATGTTTTTGTTTCGAGTAGTGATTGGGCTGTTTCGATTTTGAAAAAAAAAAACAAAATTCGCGAACTGTTCGACCTGAACGAGTCGGACAAATTCGTACTGTTCGACATACACAGGTCGAACATATTAAAAGTGTTCGACATACACAGGTCGAACGTACAAATCCATACTGTTCGACCTGTGATGGTCGAACAAATACAAACTGTTCGGCAGGATGTTGTCGAACAGAGTAGGAAAGTTCGACTGTCGTGAGCCGAACAGTTTGACATCCGTCCGACAAACCAGGGTCGAACAGTGCCGATGGAAACCCTAAAAATTTCTGCATTTTCGTTCGAAATTTTAGGGTCGTACAAATGGGAGAGTTCGGTTCGAAAATGGGGTGGAGGAGGAGGAGGAGAGTTTTAGGGTTAGGTTGGGATGGGTTTGAATGTGTGTTTGGGGTTTGGGGTAGACTTAGAAATAATTGAATGATATGGTGGATTGGGGTGGGGTTATGTTTCATTTGGGTTAGGGGCATTTCTGTCCAGAATTGTGGTAGACTTAGAAATTTGTCCAGTCTAGTTTTCTATTAGTGGGGTAAACTTAGAAATTGGGGTCAACTTAGAAATAGGTGGGGTGCGTATAGTCGGACCCTAATAAAAATTCAATAAAAGGGCACCACAATTTAACAGTGTGAAAAACTAATTACTTAAATTCAAGAATTGACGGAACGCGCAACGAAAACTAAATTATACTGAAAGATTGATTCATTAGGAAGAGGTGTATGCCAAACCCTAGAAATAATGTTATATAGATCATCATTGAACCAACCCAAAAAATTGTCTATTGCACAAACGCCACTAATTCACTGAAACTTATCATGTAATCTGCAAATAAAATGGTCAATCACTTTGGTAGCTAAACCCTAGAAACAAATTGTACCTAATAAAAATAAACAACCGAGGAATCGACACAAATCTAGGAAAAAAATATTAAGAGAGTAAAATCGAGTAAAAAATCTACTGATAAAATTAAAATTTAAGAATATATTTTAGGGAGAAAAAAAAAGAGATACCTTTTTTTTTTTTTTTTTTAAGGAGAGATTGACGCGAGACTTCTGGAGTCGGGAAGAAGAGACGAAACGGAATATACAGAGAAGAAGTCCTTGCATATTTCTTTTTAGAAAAGGGAAGTATTATTGATTTGGTAACGGACAAAAAAGAAGTACAGATTCGGTCGCGAAGGGATAGAAGGAATCCGTGCGCGGATCCCAATTTGTTGGGATTTGGTGCTTTGGTTGTAGGCTCCTTCCGATTACGTGGCAGCGCAGAGCTTAGGTTGGTAGGGGATTTCCAAAATTTTCTTGCAATTTATTGGTCAGGTCTGCTGACTGGAAAAATTAGGATATTGTGATTAAATAATGGGAGGTGTCGTGTGCATGAACTCCCTCCTGAGAACGTAATTAAAAAAAAACAGATTTTTTCATCCTAAGTAATATAATTTAATGATATTGTGTGTAGGAGAATATGTTTAAAAATTTTCAATTGGGAGGATGACCCTCCAACTGAGTTGGAGGGCTGGATGGGAGCCCTCCAACTCAGTTGGCGGGTTGGTGGGAGCTCCAACTCTCCAACTGAGTTGGCGGCTCGAAGTGGGTCCCTCCCCCAAAACGTTCTGTAGCTCGCCAACTAAGGACTTGTTTGGTAACAAGGATTTGCATTTGGATTTGGATTTGGAAATCCAAATTCAAATCATGAATTTTCAAATCCAAATCCAAATTCAAATCCAACTCCAACGAAACATAGGATTTTGTAAACTAAAATATGATTAACAATTATGATTAATAATTATGATAATAATATATTAATTAACAAAATAAAAAAATAAAAAAATTATTAATTAATTATTATATTTAAAACTATATTTATGATTAATAATTAAATTATTATTATAATTATGATAATAGTTATGATTAATAAATATTATAATTATGATTTATAAAGGTTATAATTACATATTTAATTGATGAACCGTAAAATTATTAGTTAAGACTATAACGTTGACTAATAAATTATTATTTAAAATTATTATAATATAGTTATTAAATTATTAAATTACTAAATTATAAATTATTTGTGATTAAAATATTATTAATTAAGATTACAATAAAATAGTCATTAATAAATTATTAATTAAGATTATAATAAGGCCAATAAATTATTAATTATGATTATAATTAGATACTAATTAATAAATTATTACTTAAGATTATAGTTATGATTAATAAATTGTTAATTAAGATTATAATTATAATTAATAAAGTTATAAATTATTAATTGAGATTATTATAAAATATTAAATAATAAAACTATTAGTTAATAAAAATTAATTTCAATTATAATTACGATAACTAACTGTTAGTTAATTTTTTTATAAAAATAATAACTAACTATTAGTTATACAAAACAAATTAACTTTTAAAATTATAATAATGAGTAATTTTTATTTAACTAATAGTTAATTCTTAATTAACTATAAATTAAATATTTAAAAAAATAATATATAAGAAATAAGAAATAAGTAATTAATTATTAATTAGTATTAACGATAAACCAATTCGCAAGGTGACTACTATTTCATTTAGTTTCAAAATTAATAAGAAAAAATACAAGGAATACTTAACATTATGCCTAACTATATAAAGTATATATTTCAAAATTTTAATAATTATTTGTTTTAACAATACAAGAAAATTTTAACGATACAAGTTATGATACTCATAGGAAGGGATCTTGATACCCATACTAGGAATCTTGATCCTAGGCACAATATTACCTGCCAAGATCGCATACATTCATACTTTATAAGGATATAAATACATATATTATTTGCAGCTAGAGAAGTATAAACCCCATAACAAAAATACATATATTACCTGCCAATATATTTTTGGTTATGTTAACATTTGGTCTCGTTCGTTTAACCGGAAAAAAAATTAATTTGTTATTTTTTTCTTTAAAAAGTTACAATTATATCAATTTTTGTTCTGTTTGGAAAAACCAAAAAGATGGAAGAAAAAAAAAGAATATTTAGAATGGAAAGTGAATCCTTGAGTGAATATTACCTGTCACGGTCGCATACATTTACACATGCCTTCCCAACCCGCCAATTGAGTTGGAGGGCTGGCAGGAGCCGCCAACTCAGTTGGAGTGTCATCCCCCCAATTGAAAATTTTCAAACGAATAATTTGCAGGAAAATATCATTAAAATATATTACTTATGATAAAAAAATCCGAAAAAAAAACACGCAAAAAAGAATAATTTGCAGGAAAATAAAGTTTTAAATTTGAGGATTATTATATAGGACACCATTTTTTTTAAGAGTCGACACTAACCAAATGAACTTGGCATGAAACAAATATGATCTAAAGCGGCCCTTAGGCCTCGTTTGGTTCACGGATTTAAGGAACCAAGAAAGAAAAGTTATTTCTTTTTCTTTATTTGGTAACCACAAACTTGAAAATCAATTTTCTGACAAGAGAAAAATTGGTGGGAATATGGTTCCGCTCAAGACCCATGGGATTGATTTTTACTCATCCTTTTCCAATATTTATTACAAAAGTTATGACAAAAGTAACCATGTGTCATTGCTTATTTTACCATTAATGTTATTTTTTATAATATTATTTTTATTTTAAAAGGTAAGAATATTATTGGAACATTGTTATATTTTGCTTTCCTTTCCTAGGTAGTTTTCTTGTTTTACCAAACAACGGACAGAAAATGTGATAGGAATCCTACTTTACTATTCCCATAGAAAGTACAAGGGAATTCATTTCCTTTCCGTGAACCAAAATTTAGTTGGGACTCTTAAATACAATTTAGGTCCAAAATTTCAAAAAAAAAAAATGTAAATGTAGAATGTGTTGGATTTGCATGAAAATAGTAGAAAATAACAAAGTGAGCTACGGTCCCAAAGATCGTGTGGTAAAAAATTGATGTAGGAAAAAATATATTATAAAGTCCAGAATCTAGAAAGTTAAGATCCAAATGAAATTGGAAAGTCCAACCCTTAGTACCTTATGGATGAAATGCGACCAAAATTGTAAAAATTGGAACTAAAAATAAGGCTTACTATTTAAAAAATGAGCTCCTATCTTCTAAATCTAGAAAATGGAATGGACCTTACTAATTACGATGCTCTTAGAGCATCATTAGTAGTTGGGACTCTCCAATGCAATTTGGAGCCCAAAATTTCAAAAAAAAGGTAAATGTAGAATGGGTTGGATTTGTACGAAAATAGAAAGAAATGATAAAGTGAGCTCCGGTCCCAAAAATTGTGTGGTCAAAAATTAATGTAGGAAAAAAATAATATAAAGTTTAGAATCTAGAAAGTTGGACTCCAAATTGGAACTTACTATTCTACAAAACGAGTTTCTACAATCTAGAATCTAGAAATTGGGAGGCCCAACCCTTAGCACCCATGGATGGGTTAGGACCGAAATTGTAGAAATTGGAACTAGAAATGAGACTTATTATTCTACAAAATGAGCTCCTACATTCTAAATCTAGAATCTAGAAAATGGGATGGACCTTACTAATGATGCTCTTAGAAGTACGTTCAACAATTCTAACCAAACCCATATTTTCAATCTCACTTTTGAGGCCATCTTTACTTACATGTCTTGGATTACTGCAGTTTTTAATTTAATATATGTAGTTTATTTTTATCAAGTAAATATTTATTTATTTATTTTTATCACCTGAATGGCTGAATGCTTTGGATTTCCACTCTTTTCTAGAAGAACCTTATGCCAAGTGTTAAAAAAAAAAAAAAAAACCACATTCCTCAAATAATAGCAATCAATGTCATCAGTCATCTCCTTCCTCCTTTCAAACCTAACTCTAACGTGTCCAATTCCAATCCAATCCTTCCTGACCCTTCTCTCTTCTTCTTTTTTTCCAAAGAACTTTGCTATGCCTACAACCAAAATTTACAACCCTCCTACAACTGGACACGTGTCGGACTTCGATTGGAGAAGGGAAAGAAATGGTGGGACCGGGTGGAGCCCATGTAGCAGGGAGGTGAGAGTGGTAGTGGGACCCGGTGGGACCCATGTGTAAGGAGTGGGAGAGAGTAGTTGTAAGAAGGTTGTAAGAATTTGGTAGTAAACTTAGCATTTTCCTTTTCCAAATTATAAGGCATCATTTCTTATTCAGAGTTAGTCTGATTGAGACTAGTCTAGTTTAAAAAAAACCTTTTATCCAGGACATTTCATATTTTGTTAGGACCTATCAACCTCCCAATCCCTCCAAACCCTCACAAATTTATTTATTTTCAATTTTTACTCATTTCTCAAATCCTCCCAAATCTAAACTCATTTTTTTACCAAAATCTTTCTCTTCAACATCTAAACTTTCCTCCTCCTCCTCCTGCCGACGACCTCAGTCGCTGTCGAAACTTTCGTACATCATTTTTAGCATCGACAATACCAAAAACAAAACAATTATTAAAAATCAAAATGGTCATTGCCGAAATTTTGATGCCATTAATATGGTTGGAATGAGGTATAGAGAAATGGGTTGGAAGAGATTTGGCAATTTTAAACAGAATTTGAAATTTGGAACCCATAAACTTCGAAGTAATAAATTTTGACACAGTCGCGGATGGAAAGACTCAATACTGTAGAAAATTTTCACAGCATGCTGCTAGAACTGATTTTCTAGTCCTATGTATTTTCAGTCCATTCCAGGACTGTATAAAATTTTCACAGTCTTGTATATTGTGAGAAGGACTGTAGAAATTTTTTACAGTCCTCACAACGTACAGGAGTGTAGAAATTTTATACAGTTATGTATATTTTTATTTGTGTGATGATGTTATTAGATTTTTATTTTTGGTATTTTCAATCTAATGTGATGTCGTGAGACTTGACTCTAAAATAGATTTAAAATTGAGAGACTTATGTCTAAATAGATTTATAGACGGTATATATAAAGGTTTATTTTGAAATGAACAAAATTGATAGACTTATATCTAAGATAGATTTAAAATTTTGAGTTTTTTTTTTTTTAAACCGGGTAGATAATTTATTTATTTTTAAACCAAGTAGATAATTTATTTATCTCTAAAATAGATTTAAAAATACTTATAAATGTAACTTAATGATTATATATCAAAAAATTTGACAGTCCTAACAAAATATATTGTTCAATGTTTTACGTAGGGCTGTCAAAAATTTTGATGCTCCTGCCAATTGGAAGGACTGTCAAAAATTTCGACAATCCTAAAGAAATTATGATGTTTAATATTTTACGTAGGACTATCAAATTTGTTGACAGTCAACATTTTTGACAGTCCTTCATCGTCCCCGTCGCGACTGTGGACTAATTTTTGAAGTTCGTTACCGTAAAATGAATTCAAAACTTCGAATATTCGTCTAGAATGAATACTAAGTCACATTTTATTAGGCATCAACATGGACTGAAAGATATTTGAAAGAGAAAAAGTTAGAAACTTTTTAGGGTTTAGAAAAAGAGAAATAAGGAAGAAGACAAAAGAACTAATATTTGGGATAGTCCTGAGTAATTTTTCAAATAGTAAACTTGTAAATAAACCAAACAAAATCTGTGTAAAAAAAATTTATCCATAAAATGAAAGTGATCGAGTAATTATTATTTTATTGATAGATAAAATTGCTAAAGGAACCAGAAGTACCATCCCTTCCCCTCCAACGAAGAACTGTCACGTCAGTCTCGTTGCATAAACTAGTTATTGCAACAACCCCTCCCCCTCCTGATGTTCACACATCTTGGACATACTTGCCTCGTGCTCCACGTGAGCTGTCCTCCTCGCATTGTTTGATCGACACGCGAAGAGTAGTGGTAGACAGCTACCACATGCTTAATTCCTACACATGTCATATCTGCTCGGTGGAGCTATCAGCAATGTTTACTTACATTTCCATAATCCCTTCTCCTGCTGTAAATTCATATTTACTCTCCTCCAATTCCAATATATCAGAGGATGTGCTTCTTTTCTCCGGAGCCTCAAATTGCCTCTTCATTTCCTGCCTAATTTAGTTTCAGCTTGTTATATATAATTGTCAATTTCAGGTAAAGTACATTTAAACTCTCCTTAAATTTGTCTCATTTGTAAAAAAAAAAAAAATTTAAAACTTAAACAGTTTGCACCTCCTTAAATTGTCTGCGTGAGCAAAAAGACCTCTACCATCTATTAGCCGTTAGAAAAGGCCGTTAATGACGTTAAAAAAAAAAAAAAAAAAAAAAAAAAAAAAAAAAAAAAAAAAAAAACTACCTTCCCTACCAGCCCCCCCTTCCTTTCCCTCCGCCGGCCAGCTTCCCGACCCGCCTCCCCACTCCTCCCTCCGCTCCGCCGGCCAGCCCCCCGACCCCCCCTCCTCTCCGCGTCCAGCTCCTCCCCGCCCCCTCCTCCCCCTCCCCGCCCCCCTCCTCCCCACGTCTCCTCCCCACCCCCTCCTCCTCCTCCTCCTCCCCGCGCCTCCTCCCGCCCCCTCCTCCCCACGTCTCCTCCCCGTCCCCCACCACCGGAAAGAGAGAGTGGGGGGGGGAGGGGGAGGGGGAGGGGGAGTGGAGAAGGAGTAAAATGGTCATTACAGTCCCGACTTAACACCGGTTAACATAAAAGGGAGATTTGAGCATAATTAAAACGGATTGAATTTTTCAAATCAATGAGTCTTTAATTACATTTTCATAACATCTAAGGAGGGTTTAAATGCATTTTACCCTGCCAATTTCACACAACGAGAAAAGCTATTTCATTGTTTGGTAAAAAAAATTATGGTTGTTTGGGACTTTTGTACGGAAAATTGTATGGAACAATATGTTTGATAATTTTTTTTTATTTTTCTGTTAGATCCCATTGCATAGAATACATGGTATAGATGTGTTGGGTGGGGTACTAATAACCATGCATGTCAAGTAGAGAGATGTATGCAACCAATTTAATCAAGAACATCTACAAATCAGTTTATAAGACTTCCATAATAATATGTCCGCAAATTTACGTATATTTGATACATCTTTGCAGCATGATGATAGCAATTTTCCAATATCTAACATATCTTCAAAAGCTCTTAAAGGTTTAAAAGCTACAGTTGGAAATCGGTTTTTGCAAAATTTCTCTACAATTCTCAAGTGCATCCTGCAAGTAACCGTTCTGACTGCTTCTAGGTCCTCTCCTGCTAAAGAAATCAAAATTGCATGAAATAATATCGAGTCAAGTTATTTTGTCGTATGATAATATTTTTTTGGACCTCCGATAGATTTCATAAATTGTTGGGGTCACCTTCCTCAGACGCAAATAAATTTGACTAGGATTTCCATCATATACTCCTCTCCTCCGGGATCAAAAAAAAATGAAGCAAATATGTTGAAAAGAAGAGATGTCTCTACATAAAAACGTTGATACATGACACATTACGCACAAACATTAGATATATAGCTGCTGAATTATTTGTTTGTACAATAAAAACCTCAAAGTCACTGATTAAATATACAGCCTAACTAATAACACAGAGTGATACACCTGCTGAAATTGTTTCTACAATGGCAATGTAGGGGGGAGTAAGAGCAGGTTTTGGTTCTTCTTTGTGTACCACAACAAAATGCAGCTTTTCTATGACCAAATACTATCAAGGTTTCTACCAGACGCAGAATCAGGCAACCTACTGGCAATCAACTGCCTCAACTCGACTTCACCGGGGAACCTCTGCTCCTTCAGTTTAGAAAAGACCTACAGCAACAATAAAGTCAAACAATAAAGTTTAGAAAAGACCTACAGCAACTCGACTTCACAGGAGTCGAAGCATCAAAAACATGGCTCAAAAAGGGGCCAACATAGCGCAGGAACAAGGGACCGAAATTCCGATCCTCCTCAGTTGCCAGAGCAAGTAGTGTTGGGGAACAGATCCAGTCCACGCGAAAATTAGGGCGGAAGAAATCAGCAGTTCATGTCATTTTAAAGTGGGTGTGACGTTGCAGATTACCTCCAAAACTTTGTGAAGTTTTAAAGAGCCTATATTAGGGTTCTCCTAACATAATACAAATGTGCTGGGAGAAAAGAGTAGTGCTCTTGGAAGAAGCCATAAGGAAAACTAAAGTGAATAGAGAGAGGAGACCTCATAGAGAAAGTTCGTGCAATCCGATAAATTTATGTATGAATTCTTGTAAAGTTCTCTCTATTAGTCAATAGAGTATCTCTATTTGTCCCGTAGACATAGAATCTATTGGTTGAAATACGTTAATTGCTTGTGTGTTAATGTTGCTGTTATCTTTGGCTTTATCATTGTTTGCACGTCGTAAAAGAGAACTGTTCTTTGTATTCTTTAGAATTGGTATCATAATGTAAGAGAACTGAAGATTCTTCACTTTTTCGATCTAAGTCAGAGGTAATGACGACATTCAGGGAAAACTCCCTGATTTCCTATGATAATCTCGTGGCTCTCCTTCTCGGCGCAGAATTGTGGATGAAGAAGTCACACTCTACTCCAGCCCTTGACGCTTCCCCAACAAAATTGTATGTTCTCAAAAAGTCTGCATTCTCAAATCAAGACTATTCTGGTCGAGGTCGTGGAACTTCTTTCCATGGTCGTGGGTGTCAGAGTGGGCGTGGCGTTCCCCACCTCTTCAGCACCAACTCTTCCTTCTAGTCAACATCCTAGCACTCCTGTGTGTCAGATTTGCAATCGCCCTCGACACACGGCGCTCGACTGCTACCATCGAATGGACCATGCATATGAAGGTCGTATCCTAACAAAACAACTCTCCAGTGTGGTTGCAACTGTAATGCTCCGCTCCGCACGGCGCATTACGCTGAGACATTGACTCAAAGAGTCGCGTTGACCGAATAAAATGTATCGATGTGAATCGATACGAGAGTTACGTTGACCCGAGCAATGTATCGAACTAAGTCGATGCGAAGAGTTGCATTGTCACAAAAAAATGCATCGAGTTGAATCGATGCGAAGCGCTGTATTGCCCCGAAGGATAAGTGCGTTGAGTCGGCTTGAAAATTCTAAGATATCGAATCGACCCAAGGCGCAAGTTCGAATCGATACAAGTATTGATTTTAGTTGGTTTCATGTGCAGGTTATCCGTTTACGCTGAAATATTAGAGGTCGACATTTTGCCTCATTCGCAACGGGTCCGCAAAATCCAAATCACCGTTTCGCAACGGGCTGGGACTTGGACACGGTAGGCCAAAATCGATCGAGTAGTTCAATGAAACAAGAAGTGCTCGAATGGCTAAGTCAGAAGATTTGGCCGTGCAACAAAATTATGATATCGAGCCGCATCGGCTCGGCAAACAACAAGGCGTATCGGCTTAAGGTGGGAGAACTGACTCTTCTTTTTACTCCTTCATGCCTAAGTAAGAATGTATCATTACATGCTAAGTTAACCTATCGATGCCACGGGCGTGGTCCGATCGAAAGATAAATCATAGTGTGTCGAATACTAATTAGAACAATTGAAATGAAACGTGCATCAAATGCACGAGTCGCTACGGATCATTGGATATCGCAAAGGCGAGCGCCTCGGTGCGCAAGGCACAAGAACATGGGATAACTGTATTCGGCGAGTGCCTTCGTGCACGAGCCATTTCGTGCCTTCGCGCACGAGTTAGAAAGGCTAGCACATTGAAAGATTATGAAGACGAGCGCCCTAGCGTGCAAGCCACGAACATTGTACATTAAGGCTAGGAACATGAAATTATGGTATCGAGGCATGCATCGCATACACGACTCGAAAAAATGAGAACAATCGTGTCAAAGCGTGCCTACGTACACGAGAATTATAAAAGATGGCTTTATTGCGAAGAGAACAGTTGTGGCATGTAGGTGACGGGACTGTCAGATGTGGCATGATACCTCAAAAAATGTTCGGGACCTTCGGATCGTTCGGTTGACGAACATTGAGTTGAGGTATAATGCCATTGAACATTGAAACGAAGTATGAAATGTGAGAACATAGAAAGTTAATGGAAGAAATACGAGATGATAAAGTCTGAGTCTCGGACTCAAGACTATATTTGGTTGTTTGAATAATAGTGCATTGCATGGTCGAATGGACTTGAAGAAATTGAGATAATCTCCCGTGCACGGGTGTTCCCTTCGAACGGGTGCGCCGGGGCACCGGGACCGTTCGACCTAGGAGGGATGTAATCTTTGAGGGACGCACATCCGTAAGACGATTAGCGACCGCTTAGCGAGATGTGAAAAGCCGCAAATGATGGTATGCAACGGAAGGTCTCCGTAATTGGGATAGCAATCCACTACGAGAGGCGCCAGGCTACCCAATTTGAGAAAAGAAAGAAAGAAAAGAAAGAAAAGAAAGAAAGGAAAGAAAAAGAGAAACACCTTTGGTCCATTCTGGCGCGGATACGCCAATGACCTTCATATAGTTAAGAAACGACGGGTTGAAAGTGCAGGCACGTATGTATCCTGCACACATAGATTTCGCATAGAGAGCACTTATAACATGACAGGGAAGGAATGAGGCGTATTCACCTTGCGTCGGTGCAAGGACGAGTGCGTCTATGTTGGTAAGAAGTCGCGCCACGAAACAAACACGAGATTGCTTGTTTGTTTGCATATTCAATTCGAATAACATGCTTGCCATGATAACATGCTTTACCGCTTTCGAATATGTCATAAAATCGACCCTAAGGAGAATATAACAAGATCATAAGCTAAGTTGCATAATTCAACATAAATACTAAATGTCGGTTTAGAAAGTGGATCTTTTCATCAGTACATGCGAGGGCGAACGTACTGATCCGCCACCATCTTTCATGTAGGGTGTAGGGAATGGATTGCTCGCAGCGAAGTTTCGCTTGATCGCACAGAGACATGGAACGTCGTAGCGTTTGAAGCGTGCGATCGCACTGACGCTCGGACTTGCAACAGGATTGATGCGGCCGAGATATAAAAGTCATGATGTATGGAATGGTGAAATCCTTTGTGGACAAGAGAGAACTTGAGTGTTGTAGCTAATCAGGCAAATTCAGTTGGGCTATTGAAAGTCTTTGTAATCTCAGTTCATTATCAATAAAGAGAATTGTTTCGTATACTCTGTTTTCTTCGTTTGCTAATATCAAATCAAAGATAACCATTTTGAGAACTTGACATCTTGTCTTGCACGAGCGCAACTCCAGGCTCGTGGGGCATCACGCCCCCTGCGAGGACGATGATTCGGGTGATTCCGAATCGGGACGTGAAAGCAACTGAACCGACAGTTATCACCAACCCCTCAACTTGGGTGACAGATACCGGATCATCCAACCACATCACCAATGACCTTACGAACCTTATGGTTCATGATTCCTACCGTGGAGATGACAAAGTTGATGCAGACAAGGGTGTAGGTTTTACCCATTGGCTCCTCTATTTTTTTCCTGCAACTCTTCTATGTTTCAGCTTCCTAATATCCTGCATTGTCCTAATATTTTCACTAATCTACCTTCTGTTCACCAATTTACTCGTGATAATACCTGCTTCTTTGTGTTATTTTCTTATTCTTTCTATATCAAGGATCTAAAGACGGAGAAGACGCTTTTCCATGGGCTGAGTAACGATGACCTCTATTCTATGAACATCCCCCGCAAAATAGCTCATGCAAAGAATCGTCCTTTTGCTTTCCTTTGTGCTTGGGTTGTTACTCAAGTTTGGCACTCTCGTCTTGCCCATCTTGCATTGGTTACTATTTTCAAACTTTTATCAAATAAATAATTAAGTGTTACAACTATTGGTCATCAAATGGCCCTCAACTCAATCCCGAATGACTTACAACTCTCTCATCTCATGCACATAGATTTACAACTCAGTCCGTAGGTCCAAACTCAGACAGAAAGCTTACAACCCGGCCCAATACCCACTCTTTGCTTCAGCATGAAGGCATGCTCCATTGCCCGATGGCCTGCTCCACCGTCGTCTGCTCTATAGCTCACATTGGCTAGCAAGTCAATACCAATTTAATTCCTAGCGGTATTAAATTGCTTCTCCCATGGTTAGAACCCACAACCTCTGGGAAGGATGTCCATGTCCGTTACATTCACACAGCCGACCAAGTTGTAGACATTTTCACAAAGGGTCTATCTTCAGCAACATTTGCACTACTCAGTGCCAAGCTCATGTAGCGTGAACAGCCCATCAGCTTGCAGGGGTGTATAGCCAGAGTAAATCACCAAATTCCACCAATGAAGGAGTGTGAAAAAGTCTTATACCAATCTCCTCAACAATATTCGGTTCTCCTCATCCCTATCTACATTTGTAACAAATTTCTATCTTCTTTTGTAACAAACTGCAACATGTAACTTCTCTCTAATTATGTACTCCTATAAAATATTAATGAAAGAAACATCATAAGTGCATGTGGGTTGAAACCATTGCCACTTAATCCCCAAAGTCCTTTATCATCACTCGACCCTAAAAATTACCTAACAAGACGGAGATATTTCCCTCCTCTATCTCTAATCCCTAATCGAACTCCTTCTCAAATGCCTAACCAGAGGAGGAGAAGAAGGGCTATTGGAGGTCGCGCTCTGGCAATAGTTGGGTTTTTTTTTCCCTAAAGTTTTTAGATTTCCACTTCTTTTTTTTCCTTCAATGTCTCTCCCCTTTTTTGGAGGGTGTTGTTATTGACATTTAGGAGTGCAACAACAGCATCCTTTTTGGATTCTGATAACAGACAAGCTCTCAATGCTAATAACAAGAGAGCATATTCTCTTACAACATAACACCCTAGCATAAAAGGTCCTCAACTTGTCAACTTTAAGGAAATGGGACTTCGGTGAATGTGTGCTCTAAATTGTTATTATCAGTGTCTCCTACTTTGCAGTCTTCCCAAAATGTCAGAAAAAATCTAATAATTTACCCTACTAAGTGATTTTCTTACTACTACTACACAACAAAAAACCTTTATCCCAAATGTTTGGGGTCGATTGTCCGAATCATTTACTTCCATTCAGCTCTATTAAGGGCCATGTTCTCTCTAACACTAGCAAAAGCTATATCATTTCTTAAAACTTCAATCAATGTCGGGTTAGGCCTACTCAAGTCCTAGTGGCTCTTTTAACAACTATCTTATCGTCCCACGTTACTGCAGTATCTATTGGTCTGCATTGCACATGTCAAAACCACCTAAAATGATTTTCTTTCACCTTGTCCTCAATTAGCCATCTTTAATTTTTCACTAATACGCTCATTTATTATCCTATCTTTTAACATATTGCCACTCATCCATATTAGTATTCTCATTTCAGCTATCCTAAGTAATATAAAGGGCTAACTAGTGTTTAGACACTGGGTTTTATACCATTTTAGAGTTTAAGTCGTAACATGTCAAATTAGAGAGTTTAGACCCTGAATTTTTATTTTTGTTTCTTTTTTTCTATTATACCTTCCGTTCATGTTTAATAATAAAATTTACATATATAGATTAAGGAGGGCATAATGGGAAAAAGAAAACAAGATATAAAACTCCACGGTCTAAACTCTCAAATTGAAAATTTGAGGGCTTAAACTCTAAACTGGTATAAATTCCAGGGTCTAAACTCTAATTAGCCCTAATATAAAAGGTCACTCTATGACAGAATTGAGGAGATAAATTTTGGAATACAAGGGTTTTAAAAGTAGGTCAAAAATAGAGTATAGAAAATGTAACTTCAACCAAAGGCCAAAACCCTCAAATAGAAAAGGGGGGAGTAGACATTGATGAGCAAGAGATACCTAGGAGCAATAGTGTTAGGTATTTAGAATCAATTATTCATCATGATGAAGAGATTGAGAAGGACGTTGCTCATGGAATTAAAACACGGTGGCTTAAATTGAAAATTGCTTCTAGAGTACTTTGTTGCAAGATAATATTTATGTCAAAAAATTTATAAGATAGCTATTAGTCTAGTCATCCTCTTTATGTCCAAAAAAATGAGCATGCCTGAAATATAAATGCTAAGATGGAATGGGGAAAATACTTTAAAAGATATGGTAGAAAATGAGCACATTAGTAGAAAGTTGAAAGTGGCACCAATTGAGGATTGATGAGAGAAATTTGCCTCCCAACAGATGAGAGAAATTTGCCTCTTAACGGTTTGAACATGTGCATTGTTGGGATCAATAGAAGCATCTGTTAGGAGACATAAGATATTAGTCAAATGAACTAGTATAAGTAGAAGAAGGCCTACATTAACTTGGATTCAGCTAGTAATGTAGTGACACGTCCCGCTCAGGTCAACCGGAGGAATCGAAACGCAACGACGTTTGGACTTGGCTATGCAACGGCTTGCTCGAAGTCCCGTTCGGTCGAGGCAACTCCTCGTTCAGGTGGGTGGCTTCGATGAACTTCTTTGCTTGGCCTTCACACTAATAAACTGGATGTTTTGAATGTATTGAGTAGGTTTGCTAATAAAAGAGACGTACCCACATAGCTAAGGAATAATTACACTCTGAGACAGATTTCGTAGAACATGAAAAATATGAAAAGTTGATGCTTAGATAAGTACGTCACGTTGGATTTTCAAATTAGCACTTGATCTTTCGATCCCACAACTTGCTTCAATCCCACGAGTTGGGCAAATGTAGCGTTCTTATGTTGACACAAAGACTATCATTTTGCTTGACATGGTAGGCACGACCCTACGATTTCATTGCTACATTTCCACGGTTTCACAGGCTTGTCATATAGAGTATAACTTGATTGGCAGCACGACACGGAACACGGTTAGTTCAAGTTGAACATGTATGAGGCTAACAAGTAGTCATTCCTGAGTTAAGTCGAAGGTATGATAACATGAATGGAAAGTTCTCGAAACTGTAGCACGCCAAGGCAATCCTGAAACAATGGGAGCTCCCCAAGGCAGTCCCTGAAACAATGGGTACTACGGAAAGGAAGAAAATGTATAAAACACTGTGAATGAGTAAGACAGTAAGTTGAGTCGAGTCTTGCATGGTCAATGGGCAACTTGTGCACAAGGAACATGTGCATTGTTGGGATCAATAGAAGCATCTGTTAGGAGACATAAGATATTAGTCAAATGAACTAGTATAAGTAGAAGAAGGCCTACATTAACTTGGATTCAGCTAGTAATGTAGTGACACGTCCCGCTCAGGTCAACCGGAGGAATCGAAACGCAACGACGTTTGGACTTGGCTATGCAACGGCTTGCTCGAAGTCCCGTTCGGTCGAGGCAACTCCTCGTTCAGGTGGGTGGCTTCGATGAACTTCTTTGCTTGGCCTTCACACTAATAAACTGGATGTTTTGAATGTATTGAGTAGGTTTGCTAATAAAAGAGACGTACCCACATAGCTAAGGAATAATTACACTCTGAGACAGATTTCGTAGAACATGAAAAATATGAAAAGTTGATGCTTAGATAAGTACGTCACGTTGGATTTTCAAATTAGCACTTGATCTTTCGATCCCACAACTTGCTTCAATCCCACGAGTTGGGCAAATGTAGCGTTCTTATGTTGACACAAAGACTATCATTTTGCTTGACATGGTAGGCACGACCCTACGATTTCATTGCTACATTTCCACGGTTTCACAGGCTTGTCATATAGAGTATAACTTGATTGGCAGCACGACACGGAACACGGTTAGTTCAAGTTGAACATGTATGAGGCTAACAAGTAGTCATTCCTGAGTTAAGTCGAAGGTATGATAACATGAATGGAAAGTTCTCGAAACTGTAGCACGCCAAGGCAATCCTGAAACAATGGGAGCTCCCCAAGGCAGTCCCTGAAACAATGGGTACTACGGAAAGGAAGAAAATGTATAAAACACTGTGAATGAGTAAGACAGTAAGTTGAGTCGAGTCTTGCATGGTCAATGGGCAACTTGTGCACAAGGAACGGCTCCCCGAACGGTAACCCGGAGACGGTGCTGACTTCGGCCTAGGAGGAGCAAGTTGTAAAACCCGCAAATTCGAAATTATATATTTGGATTGATGGATTTCAGTTGTTGGCGTAGTCATAGGTTTATTAGTTATTATTATTATTATTATTATTATTATTCTATATGTATATTATAGTCGCTTAAGAAAAAAATAATAATATTTTCAAAATAATTAATTAGAAATTGATTGATATTAGTATTATTGTTGTTTTTGACTATGGGCTTGTGTTAATTAAATAAATTGAATTAATGACTATTTAATTCCTAGCCCATAATTTTGGCCCAATAGCTTAAGCCCACTAGCCATTAGACTCAACTAGACTTGACACAAACCAATTCCCTCTCCCACTCTCAGCCACACAACCCATTCCCATTTCCCCCTAACTTTCTCCCCACGTTCATTCTTTCCTCCCCCCCCCCCCCTAAAATCTCTACACCACCACCACCACTTCTCATTAACACCTCCACCAACACCCTTCATTCTCGCTCTCTTTCACTCACCTTCACCACCATCTCTCCTCCCCGGCCGGCCCTAACCCCGACCGACCGGAGCCGGGCCCTCCGGCCTCCGACCCCCGCGCGTCCGCCTCCGGCCGTCCAACGCCGACACCGTCGTGCGCTCCCGCTTCTCGGCTGCCCCGGCCTCCTCGCGTGCCGCGCCCCGACCCTGACGCCCTCGACAGCACCCACGCGCCGATCCCGAATCCCCGTGCCTCTCCTCCCCGAGCCCAACGTCCCCTGTCTCGTTGTCCCGTCAGAGCCACCCCCGCAGCCTTCTCAGGCCGAGACCCGCGGCCGACCGACCGTCGGACCACCCCGAGCAGCGTTCTTATGTTGACACAAAGACTATCATTTTGCTTGACATGGTAGGCACGACCCTACGATTTCATTGCTACATTTCCACGGTTTCACAGGCTTGTCATATAGAGTATAACTTGATTGGCAGCACGACACGGAACACGGTTAGTTCAAGTTGAACATGTATGAGGCTAACAAGTTGTCATTCCTGAGTTAAGTCGAAGGTATGATAACATGAATGGAAAGTTCTCGAAACTGTAGCACGCCAAGGCAATCCTGAAACAATGGGAGCTCCCCAAGGCAGTCCCTGAAACAATGGGTACTACGGAAAGGAAGAAAATGTATAAAACACTGTGAATGAGTAAGACAGTAAGTTGAGTCGAGTCTTGCATGGTCAATGGGCAACTTGTGCACAAGGAACGGCTCCCCGAACGGTAACCCGGAGACGGTGCTGACTTCGGCCTAGGAGGAGCAAGTTGTAAAACCCGCAAATTCGGAATTATATATTTGGATTGATGGATTTTAGTTGTTGGCGTAGTCATAGGTTTATTAGTTATTATTATTATTATTATTATTATTATTATTATTATTATTATATTATAGTTGCTTAAGAAAAAAATAATAATATTTTCAAAATAATTAATTAGAAATTGATTGATATTAGTATTATTGTTGTTTTTGACTATGGGCTTGTGTTAATTAAATAAATTGAATTAATGACTATTTAATTCCTAGCCCATAATTTTGGCCCAATAGCTTAAGCCCACTAGCCATTAGACTCAACTAGACTTGACACAAACCAATTCCCTCTCCCACTCTCAGCCACACAACCCATTCTCATTTCCCCCTAACTTTCTCCCCACGTTCATTCTTTCCTCCCCCCCTAAAATCTCTACACCACCACCACCACTTCTCATTAACACCTCCACCAACACCCTTCATTCTCGCTCTCTTTCACTCACCTTCACCACCATCTCTCCTCCCCGGCCGGCCCTAACCCCGACCGACCGGAGCCGGCCCCTCCGGCCTCCGACCCCCGCGCGTCCGCCTCCGGCCGTCCAACGCCGACACCGCTGCGCGCTGCCGCTTCTCGCCTGCCCCGGCCTCCTCGCGTGCCGCGCCCCGACCCTGACCCCCTCGACAGCACCCACGCGCCGATCCCGAATCCCCGTGCCTCTCCTCCCCGAGCCCAGCGTCCCCTGTCTCGTTGTCCCGTCAGAGCCACCCCCGCAGCCTTCTCAGGCCGAGACCCGCGGCCGACCGACCGTCGGACCACCCCGAGCAGACGCTCGTGCCGGATCCGGCCAACCCCTCTGGTCGTGCCCCGAGCCGGACGTCCCCGGACCCACGCACCTGCTTCTGCACGCCTCCGGCCGGCTCCCCATCTCCAGGTCCAGTGCCCCCTTGCGGACCCCGCTGCCCGTGGACCGCTTCCCCGCCTCCGGTCCCGTGGCCGTCGCGCCCCCGTCCAGCGCCCCCTCGCGGACCCCGCTGCCTGTGGACCGCTTCCTGCCTCCGATTCAGCGCTGTCCGTGGCTTTCGCAGCGCGTCGTGACGCTGTCCGGAGACTTCAGAGTCCGTGACGGCGCGTCCCGAGTCCGAGGCCACCCTTCGGACTCCGTCATCGAGCCTCTCGGTAAATTTCTTGATAGTCAGAGTAGTTCGTCCCTCCCGTAGAGTCGATGATGACGCAGTCCCGGTCCCATTAAGGGATCCAGCTTCTTTATTGTTGCGTAGTGGTTATTTAACGATCCGAATTAATTGCGGATTTGGTTTCGGTGTTAGTAGTTTTGGTTGCGTAGATTTTATCTTTCTGATTTTGTGCTTGGTCGTTTACTTATCGTGAATTTATGCTTTTATGTGTTGTCGTTTTATCGGCATTTGGTTGCGGTTGGTGTTTATTCGATGGATTATGGTGTTTTGGATTGTGGTGATTCTTGGAAAAAATATATATGTTGGGCAGTGCCAAGTTTGGCTAGGTTATCCAAGTTACAAAGGAGGTGTTGTCCAAATTTTCCATATATATATATATATATATATATATATATATATATATATATACTCTTTATAATTATCAAAATGGATTTTGGAATCACTTTTCTAAAACTAATAATTATCTATAAAATTTTAGGTTTTTTATAAAAGAGGTATTTTTGGTATTTCTGTTGGTTTAGAAATTGTTGGCTTTCTGTTGTTTAAAAAAAAATCACTTTTAGGCGACGATCGGATCGGTCGGATGAGCCTTAGCGAAACACAAACGTTACGGGACATTCTTGTACGTTGAGGCGTGTCACGTCCCGCTTTCCGAGTGGAATGGTGACGTCATAAACACATCCCCAGACTACGCGCCGAAATTCGCGATTGTCGCCCGTAATCATCAGCAGAATGGAAAATACAAGGAGTTTTCATGGTATTAAAATATAGTGTAGCTAATATACAGGGAACTTTTCCAACAATACTATTACAGATTATTACAAAAGTATATTTGCAAGATAACTACGATACTGCTGGTCATAACTGTAGGTAGTCCAGACAGTTTACTCCTCGTTGTAGTGCGGCGATACTTCGACGGAGGCGTCTTCTTCTTCTTCACCTAGTGAACAAATACTAGGTCGTTTAGAAAACGACAAGCAAGTCCTCGGCCAAGAACGGTGAAAGTTAAACAAAATATGAAATATGAACAAAAAGGAAACAGGGTATGCCAATTTGCACTGCTATATATATATATATCTAATTTAGTAAAAACATGAATATAAACAACGTCCTACTCCATGAATAATAAGATTTCCGAGCTTCCCTTGAGCTTTTAGTAGGAATTGCTTTCCTTGAGCAATTAGGGAAAACTGCCCACCTATAATAGGCAGCGTTGTTTCTGGAGCAAGACTGAAATTTATTGTAATGCAGTTTTGAGAACAATACTCTGAATAATCCTCTAAATATTTCCCGTGAACAATCCCGTTAACCCGGGATCAGGCTGTGAATTCCGAGCCTCCCTTGGGCTAAAATCATCTATTTGATGTTACTGTCAAACAGATGCATTGATTTCCGAGATTTCCGAGCCTCCCTTGGGCAAGTACACCCTAGTTGAAACTAGATGTACCGATTTACGAGATTTCCGAAATACTGATCAGCTTTTGTTATTTATGTTACGGGCTATCTAGGGATATTCAGTTGTTCTCCCCTCCCAAATGCTTCCTAGATAAGAAATTTCCTAAAAAATTTCGAAAGTCAGAAATTCTCTCTTTCCTAAATTTTCCAAAAATTTCGGCAGTCTCCTTTGTATTTAGGAGCCCCGAAAATTTACAAGAAATATATATATAATAAAAGTAAATTCTGGGCTCGCCGACCCCTTCGGTGGAGCAACTATCAACACCGGAACCACGCAGGTAAATAAATGGGCTCGCCGACCCCTTCGGTGGAGCAACTCTCAACACCGGAACCACGCAAGTAAATAATTGGGCTCGCCGACCCCTTCGGTGGAGCAAACCTCAACACCGGACCACGCAGTTATAAAAGAACAATAAGGAACTTGAGACTTTTACCTGAGCAAGCAATGGTTACCTTTCCTTTAGCAATTAGTCGGGTCGCGGCTTGCGGATTATTTTGCAGTTTATCAGGATAGAGCAACACTTTAATGTTTACCTAAGTTATACTAGTTAATATGCGAAGGCTTTATACATATATATGTATATATATGTATATATATATATATATATATAGTATAAAGAAAATTAAATCAAACAAAACTCCTCCATATTAATATGTGCATGAAGCAGGAAAATTTAAAAACGAGACTTATTATGAATACACAAAATTGAGTACTTAATAGTAAGTAGAGAAGCGCAGGGTCCTTGTACTTTTACCTTCCCGGCGTGCGGTCCAGTTGTTCAGTTCCAATGTGTATGTCAGACTTACCTTTGGAGAGTCCCATATGATCATGCGTGTTTAATTGTTCATGAAAAATTTCAAGTCCAGATAGTTCATGTCCACAATCGGTTCCTTTATTTGTGTCCAAATCTATATAAACTTATCCGTGTTGCGTCACATATATGATTTCAGTGTCTAAGTATAACAAGTTTTTAATTCCTTTGTCTATGTTTATCATAATTTGCAAATTTACTAGAAATCAAAATTTCAAAATTTTAGAGAACTCAAATTGGTTAAATAATAACAAATTTCAGAATCTGAAGTTAACCATAATTGGAGGAAATATTATAACTCATATTCCAAATTATGTTCTTATGTAATGAAAATTTGACATCTAATATGAAATTTCAGATTTAAATTTAACCTATACATGTTCAAATTAATTCATGGGACACTTGGGGGGACACTTGGTCCTTCCTAAAGTTAGGGTTAGGGACACTTGGTCCTACCTAGGGTTAGGGTTAGGGCATGACATGTCAAGGATATAAATAATAATAATAATAATAATAATAATAATAATAATAATAATAATAATAATAATAAAACTAAGAGTATGACAAGTCTACTCTCCTTAGAAAAATTCCGTCCTCGGAATTTGAAATAACTAGAGTAACGGTATGATTACTGACCTGACTTAGGAAATAGATACGGATATTGTTTTCGCATATCTTCTTCCTTCTCCTAAGTTGAATCTCCAGGCGAATCCTTGCTCCATGCGACTCGTACTAATGGAATGATCCGATTGCGGAGTACCTTCTCTCCCCGATCCAAGATCCCAACGGGTTTCTGTTCTATCCGTAGTGTAGGCCCAACGGTGATTTCTGAATGGTCGAGTATATGGCTCGGATCCGACACATATCTTCGTAATTGGGAAATATGGAATACATTGTGAACTCCCTCTAGTGTTGGGGGTAAAGCAAGCCGATATGAAACATTCCATACTTTCTCCAATATGTCGAAGGGTCCAATGTATCTCGAACTCAGTTTTTCTCTGGTCCCGAATCTGATGGTTCCCTTAGTTGGTGAAATCTTCAGAAAAACGTGATCTCCAGGTTGAAATTCCAGTATTCTTCGATGCTTATCAGCCCACATCTTCTGTCTATCCTGGGCTGCTTGCAGGTGACTTCTATTGTCTTGACTATGTCCACAGTTTGTGTTACTAGTTCTGGCCCTAACAATTGTCTTTCTCCTACGTCGGTCCAACATACAGGCGATTTGCATTTTCTACCATATAGTGCTTCAAAAGGAGCCATTTTGATACTATCGTGATAACTGTTGTTATATGAAAATTCTACCAGATGTAGATGATCATCCCATGCTCCCCCAAAATCTAAAGTACAAGCTCTCAGCATGTCTTCTAGTGTCTGAATGGTTCTTTCAAACTGGCCGTCTGTTTGGGGGTGGTAGGCGGAGCTAAATTTTAATTGAGTGCCAAGATTTTCTTGCAAGCTTTTCCAGAAGTGTGAAGTGTATCTCTATCCGATACTATACTCACTGGTACTCCATGCTGACTAACAATCTGTTTCATGTACATTTCTGCCAGTACCTCTGTTGACTGTCCAACTCGAAAGGGAAGAAAACGAGCGGACTTCGTAAGTCTATCTACAATGACCCAAATAGCGTTATTACCCCTTTGGGTCCTAGGCAGTCCTGTTACAAAATCCATTGTGAGATGTTCCCACTTCCATTCGGGTATGAGCAAAGGCTGAAGAAGTCCTGCCATCCTTTGATGTTCTGCTTTCACTTGTTGACATACGAGACATCTGAATACGAATCTGGCGACTTCTCTTTTCATTCCGTGCCACCAAAACGTTTGTTTCAAATCTTTATACATTTTTGTGCTGCCTGGATGAATGGAATATTGTGAGTTGTGGGCTTCTGACATAACTTCTGTCCTTAATTCTCCACTGGGCACACATAATCGATTTCCGAATCTTAGCGATCCGTCCGGATGCTTCCTTATCCCGGTCTGGAGCCCTGCTTCCGTTTGTTTCCAAATTTTCTGAAGTTTTGAATCACTTTGTTGGGCTTCCTTAATTCTATCTATTAAGGAGGATTGCACTTGTAAGTTTTGTCATATCCCTTCAGTTATCGGGCATATTACTTCAATTCCTATTTTTCTCAAATCCTCAAGGATTTTCTGGGGTGTATTCAAAAAGAAAGCTTCGGGTCTTCTACTTAAGGCATCAACCACCTTATTAGCCTTGCCTGGGTGATATGTTAACTCCATATCAAAGTCTTTCAGCAACTCCAACCATCTTCTTTGTCTCATATTGATCTCCTTTTGCGTGAAGACATACTTTAAGCTTTTGTGGCCTGTGTATATTTTGATTCTTTCTCCGTATAAATAGTGTCTCCATAACTTGAGTGCAAATACCACCGCTGCAAGTTCGAGATCATGAGTTGGATAATTTCTTTCATGTGTCTTTAATTGTCGGGACGCATATGCTATGACTCTTCCGTGCTGCATCAGTACACATCCTAGACCATTTCCTGATGCATCACTATATATCTCATATCCACCCGAACCAGATGGTAATGCCAGTATTGGGGCTGAAATTAATCTTTCCTTTAATTCGTCAAATGCTGCTTGACATTTCTCTGTACAGTTAAACTTTTCTTCCTTCCGGGTAAGACGGGTTAAAGGCTCTGCAATTCTTGAAAAATTCTCTACGAATCTTCGGTAATAACCGGCCAGTCCTAGGAAACTTCCGATTTCTGCTACGGACTTAGGTGTTGGCCAAGACTTAACTGCTTCCACCTTCTTCGGGTCTACCGAGATGCCTTCTCCGCTGACAATATGACCTAGAAATGGTATTTGGTCCAGCCAAAATTCACATTTACTAAGCTCGACTTATAATTGTTCCTCCCGCAAAATTTGGAGTACTATCCTCGAGTGCTTTTCATGCTCCACTTCATTTTTGGAGTATATAAGAATGTCGTTAATGAATACAATCACAAATTTATCCAGATATTGATAAAATACTCGATTCATCAGGTCCATAAATATAGCTGGTGCATTTGTCAACCCGAATGTCATAACTAAGAATTCGTAATGCCCATACCGAGTTCTAAATGCAGTCTTTGGAATATCTTCCTTCTTTACCTTCACTTGATGATATCCGGATCTCAAATCAATTTTTGAAAATACCCTTGCCTCCCCTAACTGATCAAACAGTTGATCGATCCTAGGTAAGGGATATTTATTTTTGATGGTAACCTCATTCAAGGCCCTATAATCAATCACCATCTTTCTTTTTCACAAATAATACTGGTGCACCCCATGGCGAAGCGCTAGGCTGAATAAATCCCTTGGATAATAATTCTTTTATTTGTTTGTTTAACTCAGCCAGCTCCTCCTTGATCATTGGGTATATCTTTTTGGCTATGGGTGCAGCTCCAGGTATTAAATCTATAGAGAATTCTACAGCTCTATCTGGGGGTAGCCCTGGCAATTCTTCTGGGAATACGTCCTTAAATTCTTCTACTACCCTTGGAAATGATTGCTCTGCCACTCCTTGCAGCAGTACTGGTAATTCAAATTTCTCTAGTTCTTCTGCATTGAATTCATTCTGGTCTCTTACAAATTCATAAAATTCTCCGTCAGGAAGTTGAAAGGAAACTTTCCCCTGACCGCAATCTATGTTGGCTAATGTTGCAGTTAGCCAATCCATACCCAATATTATATCATAGTTGCTGGTTGGAAAAACGAGCAACCGGGTACGAAAAGCTCCTCCACCCAATTTTATGGGACATCTACTACATACCCGACTGACTTCTACTACTCCATTACCGGTGAGGACTTTCAGTGATTTAGGCAGCGGTTGGGACTCTATTTCATGTTGTGATATAAAAGAAGATGCTATAAATGAATGGGTAGCCCCGGAATCAAATAATACTGATGCTGGATATGCAGAAATTAAAATAGTACCTGAAATTACTTCTTCAGGGATATTTGTATCTTCAGCTCCCATCATAAGTGCTTGTCCTTGCCTATTCCTCTTTTTGTTATTATTTTGGGCTTGAGCCGCCCGTTGTGCTTGTTGAAATTGATATGCCTGAGGTACAAAGGGCGGCCTGTGCTGATTTCTACCTGCTTGTGAAGTTGGTGCCTGCATCATAGGTCGAGGTTGATTTCCTTGAACTGGAGGTCGGTATCCTTGATTGAAGCTTTGTGTGGTTGCTCCAGTTGCAGGCAACTGAGGGCATTGATTGGTTGGATGATTTCATGTTCCACATTTCAAACAAAGCCCCAATCTTTTCCTACATACATTTATCCTATGGCCTGGTTTGTGGCAGTAATTACAGATAACGGATCTGTCTGGGTTGCCATTCTGAGGACGCTTAGGCGGTCCCTGCCAATGATTCTTGTTGGAGGATGCCCCCTCCTCAAAAGTTCTCTTAGGTTGTGGAGACCGGAAAGGTTGTTCTTCCTTTAGTATCCTTTCTTGGTCTCGAGCAGCTTCTGTTCCCTCTGAAAATGTTTGGCACCGATAAGAGGCGACCCTACTTTTCAGTTGGGTTCCAAGTCCTACGAACCTGGATATTTTTGTTTCTTCATCCGCTATCATGTTGGGGGCAAATCGACTAAGCCTGGTTTCCGCAACGTACTCATCAACTGTACGCCTCCCTTGTTTCAGATAGTTGAATTGTCGTTCTAATTCTCTCCGAGCTGACTTAGGATAGAATCTGTCTTCAAATTTCTTCTTGAATTCTGCCCATAACATGTCCTGGTCAGAATCTTCTGGATATTCGGCACTCCACCAGTATCCAGCTATGTCTTCTAGCTGGATGCGGATTGCTGGTACCATATCCTCGGGTCTAACTTTTGCAGCCTTCATCAAACCTTCAATGGTTCTCAGCCATTGACCCGCTTCCATCGCATTTTCAGTTCCTTTAAACTTGGGCGGCCTAAGATCCCTGAACTCTTTTAGGGTTTTATCCTTGGTATTGTTAGAATTCTGAATTTGTTCCAATATTGTGGTATTTGTTGCATGGGCAGCATTGGCCTGTTGGCTATTGGATTCCAATAGTTGCTGGAACAAACGGAACATGTCAGCCACGGTGGGCTCAGTTGATGCTTGAGGTGGTGGATTGTTTGGTCGATCATGATTGTCCATATCCTGAAATAAAAGACACAATTCCTCAGGCAATATTCGACTCACAATATTCATTCATAACACGGTGTACAGCAGAGTCATATATTTATATATATTTCATTATAATGAGAGTAATACAAAATGTGGTTTCTACTCTCAACTTTACATTTGTTTACATTCCTTTCACCTAACCTACTCATGTCACTCAACTTTCCCCAAAATGTGACATAGTATCTATCTCTACCTATCCCTACTTGTATACATATCTGCTGATTTCAAAATACCATACAGCAGACAAAAGAGCAGGATTCCTTCCTCACTATACATACATGGTTAGGTTTTTTTTCTTATGCTATGGCCTCGATGAGGATCCTTTCCTCAGTGAGAATGTCAACTTCTGGATGGAGTCTTTCAAAGTCATCTAATGTACCCTCATATCCATGTAGTCCGATGTAAATGCGGTTTGGATCTAGGACATGCAGGCAGTAGGTTGTATTTTTATAATATACTTCAGCTCCGTCCTCGATGTCCCTGATAATGGGACGCATTACTGCATAAAATACTTGGTAGACATGGACGTCGTACCAGTCGGGTGCGTTCCACATTATTCTTGCATCGCGCTGGTATAAGTACAAAGTGTAATCACTCCCATCCCATTCCAAACTTGGCATAAATAGGTCCATACCTACATTCATAACGTCCTTAAGTAAAAAGTATTTACCAGGAATATAAAAATATAGGAAAAGCATATTTATTTATTGATAACACAATATGTTCCTACTGCATACATTCATATATTACCTTTCTACTAAATACATTCATATTCTACCTACATATTGGGGTCTAATACTTATTTTACATTCTCACTACATACATTCACACACATCCTTTACATAACTAAAGATCTAATACTTGTTTAGATATCTATATTTACACATCATCCGCATTCTGGGGGTCTAAATCCACATTCGTCTTATGTTAAGGATTTTTGCCTCTGGGTACGTCTGCTTCCATTCTTCCAGAGTACCGTTACGTTCGTTTTCTGGACCTTCAGAGGGTTCTGCCTTGATCAGAACATAGTAATGCACCGTATTATAATATACTTTTCTTTCATCTACTATATCTGTCACCACCGGATATTTCAGCTCGTAGTGTACCCCATAGGCTTCTATCATTCCTTTTGGTGCTACTCGCCACATCTTCTTCACAAATGCATAATATTCGTCCATGCTGTGGCTGTCATTACTTAGTCTTTGCAAAAGGTGCGAATCGGAGCATGATCTACATCAAGAATTTCTTGAGTCATTATCCCTTTACTAATAATTGGTTGGAAAAAGGTAATCATCTACTAACTATTGACACTTCCTCTTCGAGGATTCCTAGGGTGTAATTTGTACTCGAGGTGCTCCTTATAATTCTAGAATCTACGTCCTATCCGAACCTATATTTTTATCCTAGATTTTCCATTCTTGCTGACCTGCATGGGCCACCACTTATAAGACGTGTCACGTCCCGCTTCCCGAGTGGAATGGTGACGTCATAAACACATCCCCAGGCTACGCGCCGAAATTCGCGATTGTCGCCCGTAATCATCAGCAGAATGGAAAATACAAGGAGTTTTCATGGTATTAAAATATAGTGTAGCTAATATACAGGAAACTTTTCCAACAATACTATTACAGATTATTACAAAAGTAAATTTGCAAGATAACTACGATACTGCTGGTCATAACTGTAGGTAGTCCAGACAGTTTACTCCTCGTTGTAGTGCGGCGATACTTCGACGGAGGCGTCTTCTTCTTCTTCACCTAGTGAACAAATACTAGGTCGTTTAGAAAACGACAAGCAAGTTCTCGGCCAAGAACGGTGAAAGTTAAACAAAATATGAAATATGAACAAAAAGGAAACAGGGTATGCCAATTTGCACTGCTATATATATATATATATATATATACTTTAGTAAAAACATGAATATAAACAACGTCCTACTCCATGAATAATAAGATTTCCGAGCTTCCCTTGAGCTTTTAGTAGGAATTGCTTTCCTTGAGTAATTAGGGAAAACTGCCCACCTATAATAGGCAGCGTTGTTTCTGGAGCAAGACTGAAATTTATTGTAATGCAGTTTTGAGAACAATACTCTGAATAATCCTCTAAATATTTTCCGTGAACAATCCCGTTAATCCGGGATCAGGCTGTGAATTCCGAGCCTCCCTTGGGCTAAAATCATCTATTTGATGTTACTGTCAAACAGATGCATTGATTTCCGAGATTTTCGAGCCTCCCTTGGGCTAGTACACCCTAGTTGAAACTAGATGTACCGATTTACGAGATTTCCGAAATACTGATCAGCTTTTGTTATTTATGTTACGGGCTATCTAGGGATATTCAGTTGTTCTCCCCTCCCAAATGCTTCCTAGATAAGAAATTTCCTAAAAATTTCCGAGAGTCAGAAATTTTGTCTCCCCTAAATTTTCCAAAAATTTCGGCAGAGTCTCCTTTGTATTTAGGAGCCCCGAAAATTTACAAGAAATATATATATAACACACACACACACAAATTTTCTTGTAAATTTATATATATTTCTTGTAAATTTTCGGGGCTCCTAAATACAAAGGAGACTCTGCCGAAATTTTTGGAAAATTTAGGAGATAGACAAAATTTCTGACTTTCGAAAATTTTTAGGATATTTCTTATCTAGGAAGCATTTGGGAGGGAAAAACAACTGAATATCCCTAGATAGCCCATAACATAAATAACAAAAGCTGATCAGTATTTCGGAAATCTCGTAAATCGGTACATCTAGTTTCAACTAGGGTGTACTAGTCCAAGGGAGGCTCGGAAATCTCGGAAATCAATGCATCTGTTTAACAGTAACATCAAATAGATGATTTTAGCCCAAGGGAGGCTCGGAATTCACAGCCTGATCCCGGGTTAACGGGATTGTTCACGGAAAATATTTAGAGGATTATTCAGAGTATTGTTCTCAAAACTGCATTACAATAAATTTCAGTCTTGCTCCAGAAACAACGCTGCCTATTATAGGTGGGCAGTTTTCCCTAATTGTTCAAGGAAAGCAATTCCTACTAAAAGCTCAACGGAAGCTCGGAAATCTTATTATTCATGGAGTAGGACTTTGTTTATATTCATGTTTTTACTAAAGTAGATATATATATATATATATATATATATATATATATATATATATATAGCAGTGCAAATTGGCATACCATGTTTCCTTTTTGTTCATATTTCATATTTTGTTTAACTTTCACCGTTTTTGGCCGAGGATTTGCTTGTCGTTTTCTAAACGACCTAGTATTTGTTCACTAGGTGAAGAAGAAGAATACGCCTCCGCCGAAGTATCGCCGCACTACAACGAGAAGTAAACTGTCTGGACTACCTACAGTTGTGACCAGCAGTATCGTAGTTATCATGCAAATTTACTTTTGTAATAATCTGTAATAGTATTGTTGGAAAAGTTCCCTGTAATAGTATTGTTGGAAAAGTTCCTTGTATATTAGCTACACTATATCTTAATACCATGAAAACTCCTTGTATTTTCCATTCTGCTGATGATTACGGGCGACAATCGCGAATTTCGGCGCGTAGCCTGGGGATGTGTTTATGACGTCACCATTCCACTCGGGAAGCGGGACGTGACACGTCTTTTAAGTGGTGGCCCATGCAGGTCAGCAAGAATGGGAAATCATAGGATAAAAATATAGGTTCGGATAGGGCGTAGATTCTAGAATTATAAGGAGCACCTCGAGTACAAATTACACCCTAGGAATTCTCGAAGAGGAAGTGTCAATAGTTAGTTGATAGATTACCTTTTTCCAACCAATTATTAGTAAAGGGATAATGACTCAAGAAATTCTTAATGTAGATCATGCCCCAATTCGCACCTTTTGCAAGACTAAGTAATGACAGCCACAGCATGGACGAATATTATGCATTTGTGAAGAAGATGTGGCGAGTAGCACCAAAAGGAATGATAGAAGCCTATGGGGTACACTACGAGCTGAAATATCCGGTGGTGACAGATATAGTAGATGAAAGAAAAGTATATTATAATACGGTGCATTACTATGTTCTGATCAAGGCAGAACCCTCTGAAGGTCCAGAAAACGAACGTAACGGTACTCTGGAAGAATGGAAGCAGACGTACCCCGAGGCAAAAATCCTTAACATAAGGCGAATGTGGATTTAGACCCCCAGAATGCGGATGATGTGTAAATATAGATATCTAAACAAATATTAGATCTTTAGTTATGTAAAGGATGCGTGTGAATGTATGTAGTGAGAATGTATAATAAGTATTAGACCCCAATATGTAGGTAGAATATGAATGTATTTAGTAGAAAGGTAATATATGAATGTATGTAGTAGGAACATATTGTGTTATCAATAAATAAATATGCTTTTCCTATATTTTTATATTCCTGGTAAATACTTTTTACTTAAGGACGTTATGAATGTAGGTATGGACCTATTTATGCCAAGTTTGGAATGGGATGGGAGTGATTACACTTTGTACTTATACCAGCGCTATGCAAGAATAATGTGGAACGCATCCGACTGGTACGACGTCCATGTCTACCAAGTATTTTATGCAGTAATGCGTCCCATTATCAGGGACATCGAGGACGGAGCTGAAGTATATTATGAAAATACAGCCTACTGCCTGCATGTCCGAGATCCAAACCGCATTTACATCGGACTACATGGATATGAGGGTACATTAGATGACTTTGAAAGACTCCATCCAGAAGTTGACATCCTCACTGAGGAAAGGATCCTCATCGAGGCCATAGCATAAGAAAAAAAACCTAACCATGTATGTATAGTGAGGAAGGAATCCTGCTCTTTTGTCTGCTGTATGGTATTTTGAAATCAGCAGATATGTATACAAGTAGGGATAGGTAGAGATAGATACTATGTCACATTTTGGGAAAAGTTGAGTGATATGAGTAGGTTAGGTGAAAGGAATGTAAACAAATGTAAAGTTGAGAGTAGAAACCACATTTTGTATTACTCTCATTATAATGAAATATATATAAATATATGACTCTGCTGTACACCGTGTTATGAATGAATATTGTGAGTCGAATATTCCCTGAGGAATTGTGTCTTTTATTTCAGGATATGGACAATCATGATCGACCAAACAATCCACCACCTCAAGCATCAACTGAGCCCACCGTGGCTGACATGTTCCGTTTGTTCCAGCAACCATTGGAATCCAATAGTCAACAGGTCAATGCTGCCCATGCAACAAATACCACAATATTGGAACAAATGCAGAATTCTAACAATACCAAGGATAAAACCCTAAAAGAGTTCAGGGATTTTAGGCCGCCCAAGTTTAAAGGAACTGAAAATGCGATGGAAGCGGGTCAATGGCTGAGAACCATTGAAGGTTTGATGAAGGCTGCAAAAGTTAGAACCGAGGATATGGTACCAGCAATCCGCATCCAGCTGGAAGACATAGCTGGATACTGGTGGAGTGCCGAATATCCAGAAGATTCTGACCAGGACATGTCATGGGCAGAATTCAAGAAGAAATTTGAAGACAGATTCTATCCTAAGTCAGCTCGGATAGAATTAGAACGACAATTCAACTATCTGAAACAAGGGAGACGTACAGTTGATGAGTACGTTGCGGAAACCAGGCTTAGTCGATTTGCCCCCAACATGATAGCGGATGAAGAAACAAAAATATCCAGGTTCGTAGAAGGACTTGGAACCCAACTGAAAAGTAGGGTCGCCTCTTATCGGTGCCAAACATTTTCAGAGGCAACAGAAGCTGCTCGAGACCAAGAAAGGATACTAAAGGAAGAACAACCTTTCCGGTCTCCACAACCTAAGAGAACTTTTGAGGAGGGGGGCATCCTCCAACAAGAATCATTGGCAGGGACCGCCTAAGCGTCCTCAGAATGGCAACCCAGACAGATCTGTTATCTGTAATTACTGCCACAAACCAGGCCATAGGATAAATGTATGTAGGAAAAGATTAGGGCTTTGTTTGAAATGTGGAGCAGGAAATCATCCAACCAATCAATGCCCTCAGTTGCCTGCAACTGGAGCAACCACACAAAGCTTCAATCAAGGATACCGACCTCCAGTTCAAGGAAATCAACCTCGACCTATGATGCAGGCACCAACTTCACAAGCAGGTATGGCTTATGAAAATCAGCACAGGCCGCCCTATGTACCTCAGGCATATCAATTTCAACAAGCACAACGGACGGCTCAAGCCCAAAATAATAACAAAAAGAGGAATAGGCAAGGACAAGCACTTATGATGGGAGCTGAAGATACAAATATCCCTGGAGAAGTAATTTCAGGTACTATTTTAATTTCTGCATATCCAGCATCAGTATTTTTTGATTCCGGGGCTACCCATTCATTTATAGCATCTTCTTTTATATCACAACGTGAAATAGAGTCCCAACCGCTGCCTAAATCACTGAAAGTCCTCACCGGTAATGGAGTAGTAGAAGTCAGTCGGGTATGTAGTAGATGTCCCATAAAATTGGGTGGAGGAGCTTTTCGTACCCGGTTGCTCGTTTTCCCAACCAGCAACTATGATATAATATTGGGTATGGATTGGCTAACTGCAACATTAGCCAACATAGATTGCGGTCAGGGGAAAGTTTCCTTTCAACTTCCTGACGGAGAATTTTATGAATTTGTAAGAGACCAGAATGAATTCAATGCAGAAGAACTAGAGAAATTTGAATTACCAGTACTGCTGCAAGGAATGGCAGAGCAATCATTTCCAAGGGTAGTAGAAGAATTTAAGGACGTATTCCCAGAAGAATTGTCAGGGCTACTCCCAGATAGAGTTGTAGAATTCTCTATAGATTTAATACCTGGAGCTGCACCCATAGCCAAAAAGATATACCCAATGAACGAGGAGCTGGCTGAGTTAAACAAACAAATAAAAGAATTATTATCCAAGGGATTTATTCAGCCTAGCGCTTCGCCATTGGGTGCACCAGTATTATTTGTGAAAAAGAAAGATGGTACCCTACGCCTAGTGATTGATTATGGGGCCTTGAATGAGGTTACCATCAAAAATAAATATCCCTTACCTAGGATCGATCAACTGTTTGATCAGTTAGGGGAGGCAAGGGTATTTTCAAAAATTGATTTGAGATCCGGATATCATCAAGTGAAGGTAAAGAAGGAAGATATTCCAAAGACTGCATTTAGAACTCGGTATGGACATTACGAATTCTTAGTTATGCCATTCGGGTTGACAAATGCACCAGCTATATTTATGGACCTGATGAATCGAGTATTTTATCAATATCTGGATAAATTTGTGATTGTATTCATTGACGACATTCTTATATACTCCAAAAATGAAGAGGAGCATGAAAAGCACTTGAGGATAGTACTGCAAATTTTGCGGGAGGAACAATTATATGCCAAGCTTAGTAAATGTGAATTTTGGCTGGACCAAATACCATTTCTAGGTCATATTGTCAGCGGAAAAAGCATCTCGGTAGACCCGAAGAAGGTGGAAGCAGTTAAGTCTTGGCCAACACCTAAGTCCGTAGCAGAAATCAGAAGTTTCCTAGGACTGGCCGGTTATTACCGAAGATTCGTAGAGAATTTTTCAAGAATTGCAGAGCCTTTAACCCGTCTAACCCGGAAGAAAGAAAAGTTTAACTGGACAGAGAAATGTCAAGCAGCATTTAATGAATTAAAGGAAAGATTAATTTCAGCCCCAATACTGGCATTACCATCTGGTTCGGGTGGATATGAGATATATAGTGATGCATCAGGAAAGGGTCTAGGATGTGTACTGATGCAGCACGGAAGAGTCATAGCATATGCGTCCCGACAATTAAAGACACATGAAAGAAATTATCCAACTCATGATCTCGAACTTGCAGCGGTGGTATTTGCACTCAAGTTATGGAGACACTATTTATACGGAGAAAGAATCAAAATATACACAGACCACAAAAGCTTAAAGTATATCTTCACGCAAAAGGAGATCAATATGAGACAAAGAAGATGGTTGGAGTTGTTGAAAGACTTTGATATGGAGTTAACATATCACCCAGGCAAGGCTAATAAGGTGGCTGATGCCTTAAGTAGAAGACCCGAAGCTTTCTTTTTGAATACACCCAAGGAAATCCTTGAGGATTTGAGAAAAATGGGAATTGAAGTAATATGCCCGATAACTGAAGGGATATGGCAAAACTTACAAGTGCAATCCTCCTTAATAGATAGAATTAAGGAAGCCCAACAAAGTGATTCAAAACTTCAGAAAATTTGGAAACAAATGGAAGGAGGGCTCCAGACCGGGATAAGGAAGCATCCGGACGGATCGCTAAGATTCGGAAATCGATTATGTGTGCCCAGTGGAGAATTAAGGACAGAAGTTATGTCAGAAGCCCACAACTCACAATATTCCATTCATCCAGGCAGCACAAAAATGTATAAAGATTTGAAACAAACGTTTTGGTGGCACGGAATGAAAAGAGAAGTCGCCAGATTCGTATCCAGATGTCTCGTATGTCAACAAGTGAAAGCAGAACATCAAAGGATGGCAGGACTTCTTCAGCCTTTGCCCATACCCGAATGGAAGTGGGAACATCTCACAATGGATTTTGTAACAGGACTGTCTAGGACCCAAAGGGATAATAACGCTATTTGGGTCATTGTAGATAGACTTACGAAGTCCGCTCGTTTTCTTCCCTTTCGAGTTGGACAGTCAACAGAGGTACTGACAGAAATGTACATAAAACAGATTGTCAGTCAGCATGGAGGACCAGTGAGTATAGTATCGGATAGAGATACCCGATTCACTTCACACTTCTGGAAAAGCTTGCAAGAAAATCTTGGCACTCAATTAAAATTTAGCTCCGCCTACCACCCCCAAACAGACGGCCAGTCTGAAAGAACCATTCAGACACTAGAAGACATGCTGAGAGCGTGTACTTTAGATTTTGGGGGAGCATGGGATGATCATCTACATCTTGTAGAATTTTCATATAACAACAGTTATCACGATAGTATCAAAATGGCTCATTTTGAAGCACTATATGGTAGAAAATGCAGATCGCCGGTATGTTGGACCGACGTAGGAGAAAGACAATTGTTAGGACCAGAACTAGTAACACAAACTGTGGACATAGTCAAGACAATAAGAAGTCACCTGCAAGCAGCCCAGGATAGACAGAAGATGTGGGCTGATAAGCATCGAAGAATACTGGAATTTCAACCTGGAGATCACGTTTTTCTGAAGATTTCACCAACTAAGGGAACCATCAGATTCGGGACCAGAGGAAAACTGAGTCCGAGATACATTGGACCCTTCGACATATTGGAGAAAGTAGGGAATGTATCATATCGGCTTGCTTTACCCCCAACACTAGAGGGAGTTCACAATGTATTCCATATTTCCCAATTACGAAGATATGTGTCGGATCCGAGCCATATACTCGACCATTCAGAAATCACCGTTGGGCCTACACTACGGATAGAACAGAAACCCGTTGGGATCTTGGATCGGAGAGAGAAGGTACTCCGCAATCGGATCATTCCATTAGTACGAGTCGCATGGAGCAAGGATTCGCCTGGAGATTCAACTTAGGAGAAGGAAGAAGATATGCGAAAACAATATCCGTATCTATTTCCTAAGTCAGGTCAGTAATCATACCGTTACTCTAGTTATTTCAAATTCCGAAGACGAAATTTTTCTAAGGGGAGTATACTTGTCATACTCTTATTATTATTATTATTATTATTATTATTATTTATATTCATGACATGTCATGCCCTAACCCTAACCCTAGGTAGGACCAAGTGTCCCTAACCCTAACCCTAGGTAGGACCAAGTGTCCCTAACCCTAACCTTAGGAAGGGCCAAGTGTCCCCCTAAGTGTCCCATGAATTATGTGGAAGGGGGGACACCTCACCCTCTTTTTCTCCCTATATAAACACAACCCCACACATAAACACTCATCTCTCCTTCCTCTCTATTTAAAACCCACACACACAAAACCCCACTCCAACACCACCAGCACTCCCTTTCCCTCTATATAACACACACACACACACAAAAAAAAACAAAAAAAAAAACACACACACACCCGACCCCCCCCCCCCCAACTGCTGCCGCTGCCGCCCGCCGTTGCTGCCCGCCGCCGGCGCCCAGCCGCCGCCGCCGCCGCCGCCCCTCTCCGGCCACCTCCACCACTTCATCCTCTTCCTCTTCTTCCACTTCCAATTCCTAGGTAACAAATTTTAATTCTTCCCCAATCTCTTTTTTCTCTTAAGTTTAAACCTAGGTTGCTAACAAAATTTGTTTTTGTTATTGGGTTCAAATTAGGGTTTGTGGAGAAGTCTAGGTCATTCCCAACCCAAGGCAAGTCCTCCATCCCTCTTTCCCTCTTCCCCTTTCTTTAAGAATACTCTATCTTGATTTTTGGGATTAATTTGAACATGTATAGGTTAAATTTAAATCTGAAATTTCATATTAGATGTCAAATTTTCATTACATAAGAACATAATTTGGAATATGAGTTATAATATTTCCTCCAATTATTAACTTCAGATTCTGAAATTTGTTATTATTTAACCAATTTGAGTTCTCTAAAATTTTGAAATTTTGATTTCTAGTAAATTTGCAAATTATGATAAACATAGACAAAGGAATTAAAAACTTGTTATACTTAGACACTGAAATCATATATGTGACGTAACACGGATAAGTTTATATGGATTTGGACACAAATAAAGGAACCGATTGTGGACATGAACTATCTAGACTTGAAATTTTTCATGAACAATTAAACACACATGAACATATGGGACTCTCCAAAGGTAAGTCTGACATACATATTGGAACTGAACAACTGGACCGCACGCCGGAAAGGTAAAAGTACAAGGACCCTGCGCTTCTCTACTTACTATTAAGTACTCAATTTTGTGTATTCATAATAAGTCTCGTTTTTACATTTTCCTGCTTCATGCACATATTAATATGGAGGAGTTTTGTTTGATTTAATTTTCTTTATACTATCTACATGATATATATATATATATATATATATATATATATATATATATATATATATATATATATAAAGCCTTCGAATATTAACTAGTATAACTTAGGTAAACATTAAAGTGTTGCTCTATCCTGATAAACTGCAAAATAATCCGCAAGCCGCGACCCGACTAATTGCTAAAGGAAAGGTAACCATTGCTTGCTCAGGTAAAAGTCTCAAGTTCCTTTTTGTTCTTTTATAACTGCGTGGTCCGGTGTTGAGGTTTGCTCCACCGAAGGGGTCGGCGAGCCCAATTATTTACTTGCGTGGTTCCGGTGTTGAGAGTTGCTCCACCGAAGGGGTCGGCGAGCCCATTTATTTATTTACCTGCGTGGTTCCGGTGTTGAGAGTTGCTCCACCGAAGGGGTCGGCGAGCCCATTTATTTACTTTTATTATATATATATATTTCTTGTAAATTTTCGGGGCTCCTAAATACAAAGGAGACTCTGCCGAAATTTTTAAAAAATTTAGGAGATGGACAAAATTTCTGACTTTCGAAAATTTTTAGGAAATTTCTTATCTATGAAGCATTTTGGAGGGGAGAACAACTGAATATCCCTAGATAGCCCGTAACATAAATAACAAAAGCTGATCAGTATTTCGAAAATCTCGTAAATCGGTACATCTAGTTTCAACTAGGGTGTACTAGCCCAAGGGAGGCTCGAAAATCTCGGAAATCAATGCATCTGTTTGACAGTAACATCAAATAGATGATTTTAGCCCAAGGGAGGCTCGGAATTCACAGCCTGATCCCGGGTTAACGGGATTGTTTACGAGAAATATTTAGAGGATTATTCAGAGTATTGTTTTCAAAACTGCATTACAATAAATTTCAGTCTTGCTCCAGAAACAACGCTGCCTATTATAGGTGGACAGTTTTCCCTAATTGCTCAAGGAAAGCAATTCCTACTAAAAGCTCAAGGGAAGCTCGAAAATCTTATTATTCGTGGAGTAGGACGTTGTTTATATTTGTGTTTTTACTAAAGTAGATATATATATATATAGCAGTGCAAATTGGCATCCCTTGTTTCCTTTTTGTTCATATTTCATATTTTGTTTAACTTTCACCGTTTTTGGCCGAGGACTTGCTTGTCGTTTTCTAAACGACCTAGTATTTGTTCACTAGGTGAAGAAGAAGAAGACGCCTCCGCCGAAGTATCGCCGCACTACAACGAGGAGTAAACTGTCTGGACTACCTACAGTTATGACCAGCAGTATCGTAGTTATCTTGCAAATTTACTTTTGTAATAATCTGTAATAGTATTGTTGGAAAAGTTCCCTGTATATTAGCTACACTATATTTTAATACCATGAAAACTCCTTGTATTTTCCATTCTGCTAATGATTACGGACGACAATCGCGAATTTCGGCGCGTAGCCTGGGGATGCGTTTATGACGTCACCATTCCACTCGGGAAGCGGGACGTGACAGGGACACTTGGTCCTACCTGGGGTTAGGGTTAGGGACACTTGGTCCTACCTAGGGTTAGGGTTAGGGACACTTGGTCCTACCTAGGGTTAGGGTTAGGGCATGACATGTCATGGATATAAATAATAATAATAATAACAATAATAATAATAATAATAATAATAATAATAATAATAATAATAAAACTAAGAGTATGACAAGGCGTGAGCTTCCCGCAACATGAGATTGCATGACCAAGTCTGAGACTTACCCCTGTTTTATATTTTATAATCAAAATTATTTGTAGAACTTGTTACTGGGTGTTTTTATATCTTGGGTGCAGGGCCTTCGTGCCTCTTGAATGGACCGCTTTCCGGCGTTCAGAGGCCGTCTCAGCCTTTTATTTATTTATTTTATTAATTTAATGTGTTGTAAGGACATAAGCCCAGTTTTCTATTTATTTTCTATGGCCTTGTATTGTGTAGCGTAGCTTTTCGGTTATTTTCTGGATTTGTTGTTGGCGTAGCTAGGCGCATAATTATAATTGGGTATTAATTATTTTGTATAAAATTAATAAGGATTTCTCACATTTAATTAAAGTGAATAAATTACTAGTAATTAACAATTTCATGTTTTTATTATTTAAAGAAAACTTAGTTTTAGATATATTATTAAAATACAAAGTTTTGCCAATTAACCTGTAATTGCTATTTTTCCCAATAAATCAGTAATCAGTTTATCATGTTAATTGATAACAAATGTAGTTTACGACGTTAGACGAATTTCGGTAGATTAATTTAATAACTTAAAACCTGACTAGGGTCTGTTTTTAGAAATTGCAACTAGCACACCTAGAAATGGCTCATTTATGGTTCTAAGTCAGGATTCTCAAACTGTAGAATTTCGAGGACGTACTTGACTTCCTTTCCGGTACCGACATCCCGATCCAGTCATACAAACAGAGGCAAGTTATGGTTATGCTGTCTTATATTTTAATTAGTAATTGTCAAGTTGCATGTTTAAACCACATTGTTACACGGAACCCTCTCCTAGAGTTCAAATATTGATTGATATTGATTGTGGGAATATTGGAAGAATAGTGTAGCGTTTATGACCAATACCCCTCATATTGCATATTGTTATTGTGCGAGCTTACCCCTCTTACACACGGGGATAAGCCGTATCGCGTCGCTAGAATGTTATTGTACAACCCAAGCCGGTCATAGACGTTACATATTCAAATCACATTGTTTCAAGTATTGAATTGTTAAATTGCTGAAAAATATTGTTTCAACTGTTTAGCTTGCACTTTTCCGTTATTATTTGAAATGTGAGGTACATACTCGTACTTGCTCCTTTCCTGGCTGGATCTCCCCCCCCCCCCCAATAGGTGATATTGATGACGCTGAGCTATTGTACAATATCTATTATGATCTTATGCTATACCCTGCGACGTTACCAGAGTCTCCCTTGGAGGACGCGGATCCTGAGGCCGAAGAGCCGGCCGTTTAGCTAGCTGTTATTTTCTTATTTTCTAGTTTCATTATGTTGGAAATTGTAGACTTTTGGTTTCAGTGTTTATTTCAGTATTTTTCTTTCCAGTTGTATTTCTCCTTGTTGAATAAAAGTTCTAAATATTCGTAAAATTCGTGTTGTGACAAATGTAAAGATGTTGAGATTACCTGCAAATAGAAACAGCTTACTGCCGCCGTCTCACAACGGTGCAGGCTGGACATGATCCGATTCGACCCAACAATTTGGGATCGGGTCGTGACACAAGTGAAAATAGCCGTGTTGGCATACAACACTCAGATGGATTATTCGAAAACTTTCAGCGGGACTCGCTACCAACGCTGAAAGGGTCGCCGTCTAAACCCGGTTATTGTCCATGATAGCTTGTGGTGTTAGTGACCACTTTCATATAGATAAGTCGGCATAAGAGCGGTTATCCGCGTGCATGCCTTAGATTGGGTCAAGTATGTGCACGGTACAAATGAGTCAAGAAGTATGCGCACGATATGAATGGGTCAAGAAGTATTTGTACGGTACGCAACACGAGTTTGGAGCCTAAGATTTGGATATAACAGAAACATGTACTTCGGCACGAGACATAGTGTCGTGAATTGAGTCGTTGACACTAAGTT
Organism: Iris pallida; assembly: GCA_029216955.1. Taxonomy (NCBI): domain Eukaryota; kingdom Viridiplantae; phylum Streptophyta; class Magnoliopsida; order Asparagales; family Iridaceae; genus Iris; species Iris pallida. The sequence goes on along the minus strand of JANAVB010036419.1, from coordinate 13,676,503 downwards.
CACAAGTCTATGATTGATCCATTTCCACAACGAAATGAAAGAAAGGTCGTAGGACAAGTATTGAGTAAAAATACACTATGTTGCGAGGCACGGCCTCGATGATGATACACGAATGGACCTTATAGCACAACCACGATGTTGGCACAAATGAGTTTTGTAACACGGTCACAAGGTCTTGGAGCACGACCACGATATTGCAAGTTGCAACACGAGTAGACTTATAGTTATGCAATGAACTAATCCTAAGGCAAGATTAGAAAGACAACCAAAATCATATAGAGCACTCACTAAACGAACGTGTTGATTTTGTTTTGGTGGACGAGGGCCTCACTCACTAGTACGGTTGTGTACTGACAACCCATCAGTTTTCATGCGCAGGTAACAGATACTTGCTCGTTCGAGATAGAGCTCGCTTGGACGCGCTGAGGCATGAAATTTCTTGACGTTTTGAGGCGTACGGCTGCGTTGAAGACTTCACCTATACAGGACATAATGTATGGACATCGCCTTCGTCAAGTTGTATGCCTCAAGATAAAATTATTTGTATTGAGAGATGAGAAAGAGCTGAGTGTTTGTATTCAGAGAGAGTGAACTCGAGTGATTGTAATCTTGGACTTGTGCTGTTTGAAATTCCGCTGATTATTCAATAAAGATCATTTTGTTTCTATACATCTTATGTTATTCAACTTTTCTGTTCGGGACTTCTGTGCGACGACCCCGTCGCTTAGCCTATAATCGGCCATTATGGAAATTGTCTTGCGCAAGCGCATCTAGGCTCGCGTAACATCACGCCCAAGCGAGGATGATCGATTCTGCGGAACCGGGACGTGACAAGTAACAAAGGATACGGTGTTTGTAATGCAACATACATAACCCTTAACTGAGATGAGAGGACAAAAGGATTTAAATAGCCAACACCTATAAGTTGGAATAAAGCTTTTGTTGTTGTTGTTGTTAGGGGATATGCCCCTTAATAGAGTTGAATGGAAGAAGATTCAAAGTCAGAAAAACGACCCAAAAAATTGGGATTAAGGTGTTGTTTACCCTACTCAATAACATGTTTCAAGTAGAGAAGGCTTTAGAGTACCCGATAGTAGTACAATAGCATGAAGAAGGGGAAATTTAGAAAAAGGCCAATCCAAGCCAATGCTTTATTTGTCAGAGATATAGGCAATCAAAAAACGACATATCAAAGTAGGGAATGACGGAAAAAATAATTGATGAAATGGATGAGAAATACCCTAAGATAGTACAATAAATGTGTGCAAGTGTGGGCAGTTATATGTAGTTTCAACTGAGGATAAGAGATATAAGATGATTAGAATGTGTGCAACACGTGCCAACAAGTGCATGGATTAGTTAGGTGTAGTAGAAGTTTCTTAGTCCAAAAAAAAACTTGGATTTAGGCAGCAAAAGAGGATATTGATAGTTCCTAATATTCCAAAATTTTGTGATATGGGATCCTTTTAGATGTTGGCTGCCCATGCTCTTTCACATCCAGTGCCTTTAGTTACCTCCCTCTCTTTTTTTTCTCTCTATTTCTTGCTTAACATTTCTATTCTTTTCCTCCACTTACCACTTATCCATTGCCTATTGCCCACTCTTTGTTTTCTTCTTGGAAGTAGCACAACCATTAAGTTATCGCTTAAAATGATGATCTTGGCCTCTTGTGATGGGTACCTCTTCCCAAAATGCCGGGCAATGGAGCAGAAACATTGAAATTAGCCATTAGAATAGAGAAATCTAGGTCATAGAACAAGAAAAGAATTGTAGATCTGAGAATTTAGGGATTTATTGATAGTGAGAGGGAGAAGAAGAGATCTACAGAGCTTAGCAAGTAGAAAATTACATTTCAATTGTTCAATCTATAATTTCCCTCTCTTCCCTATTTGTAGTTACAATCAGTAATTGTTTCACTACAGTTAGTAACCGACCTGGCAACTGGGTTGGCTGACTTGGCAGTGATGATGAGAAGAGGTTGGCATGGCAATGATGATCTGGCATGGCTCTAAATTGAGTATAATATCTGATACTGATTTGAAGGTTGCTCTGGAATGTGGTTCTTTGCCTCTGAGCTGCATTTGGCTCTTATACTCCTACAGTATTCTGATACATGGGCAATCCTTTGCAATATGAATCTGCTATTGCTTTAAGAACACTGAGCCTCTGAGTTTGATATTTATCTAATACTCTGGAATGCTATGATGCTTTGGAATGCCATATTGCTGCTCTGAGCTTGCCAATTGGACTCTCTCTGATACTGCACCAACTGAGCCAATGTCACACTCTAACAATATTCTCTTATGTGAGCCTACATTAAGCCTTCTACAGTGAGCCAAGTTCAGCTGTTCAGTTAGGTACTCATCATCTTGTCGTTCCAACTACTTAGGATGCCTCATATTATCACTCCATCATCATCATCAGTACTATATGCTCTTCGACTCAAACACCCTCTTATTCCCATCATTGTCATCAACTCTCCTCTAATGCCTTCTATCTCTTCTTTATGTCCATTTCGCCTTCCCATCCCTTTAAGGTATGAGTTTGTGTGCTTGTCTTTTTGCCTCGTGGTTGCCACAAGAAGAACGAGAAAAGAAAAAAAAAGAGCACATAGAGCCTAAGAAGGAAATGAGCAGGGGTATGGACAACTTTGGATCTCCTATCAGCAAATAAGGGGGGAGTTGAAAGATATTCAACAGGAGAGGAAACAATAAAAATAAACAAAACTGATTGATTTATATTCTACTGAATTTCACCCAACAAACTATGTGGAGTCCTCGTCTTGTAAAAGATTGTAAAGTCAAGATTGTACAGGAGCTGACAAATAAATGCTAAAGCAGTGTTAAAATCCCAGCCACTTGCACCAGAACTATAGAGTACTAGCGAAGGCTGAGGGTTATTATTTATATATTTCTAACAGACAGGTTAATCTTTAACTATTTGAATTCTTGAGATCACAATAAACAATATAGTTGCACCATCTTGTAGCGACTGCTTTCTTTTAATTTCTATTTCCAGGTAAGTCGCCCCGGCAATGTGATACTTCTCTTCCTTCTCCCCTCCTCTCTTTATACCACTCAAGTTACCTTCCCCGTTGAGGTAGCCTTGTGTCGGCAAAAAAAAAAAAATTGCTCCAAAACACATAGGCCAGACCAAAGTTCGTGCTGCATCCATATCGTGATTTGTCGTGCTCGTGTCGGTGCAGCCAGCTGTCGAGTACCAAAGGTGCATCTAAAGCTATCAAACTTACAATTCATTAGGTGTTCTTATACTTGTCTTGTCTTGTTTACTTACATTACAGTACGCTCCAAATGTCAGAAGAGTTGGAACCTAAAAACTAAATTTGTCTTCTAATCAAGAGCTTGTTCATGGAACCTCGTATCAGCATAAATTGGGGGACTAATTAAAATGTGACATATAGTAAGGATTTAGGGTTTTATTTAGGGTTTGACCTGTAGGAGCAAGAAGCGCAGAACTTGAGCTCCACGGTGTTTCCGTACGCGGAACCCTGCAGAAAACCAAACCAAACCAAGAATAGGAGTTAGATCAAGAACCGGAGACTGACCGAAGAATCGAAAAAGAGGTCTGATTCACCTGGGCGGCGGAGAAATCGGGGGCTTGCTGGACCGCCGGCTGTTGCTGTGGCGGCTGGTGGTGGTGGTGGGGGGAAGAAAAGGGATTTGGAGGAGGAGGTGGACGAGGGGAGAAGAGAGTGATGAGATCAGAGCAGAAGAGGAAGAGAGGAAACCCTAGCAGAAGAATCTGGAGCCGATCCATGGCTGGCTTGGGAGAAAGAAACAAGATTGAATGGAAGAGACTCGAGAAAGATTTTTTTTGCTAAATTGCAACTTGATACCATCAACTATCACTGTTTTTCAACTTGATACCCTCAACTTTTATAGGTACGAACTTAAGATTTTTTCTAAGGGCACCACCAAGTTTACTTGGGGGCACCCTTACTTGGGGGCAGCCCAAGCAGGTGCAACTTTTGCTAGGGGACACCCATAATTTGCTTGGGGACAGCCCAAAAATTAGGGCAGAGGGAGGGAGGCGAGCGGACGGCGGAGGCGCCAAGCGCGGCGGAGGAGGCGGCGAGGGCGAGGTCGGGGCGGCGGAGGGCGTCGAGGGCGCGGGGCGGCGGAGGAGGGCGCGGGGGAAGCGGGACTGGGACTGGAGGGCGAGCGAGCACTCGGTCGGACGCCACAGATGGCTTCCCTCCTCCTACTCCTGATCCTAGGGTTAAGGTTCCGGTGGGGTCCCGCCGGCGCTGGGTCCGTAAAGGTCCCCTTCCGGATGGGCGACGTGCTCCCGATCCTCCCGCGCCAGGTCTCGTGGCCAGTGATGAACAACCTCCACAGCGCCGTCGACCTCCTCCCGTCCTTCGTCGGATCCGTCGGGTGGAAAGGCGCCTGCTTCTTCGACAACGAGGCCCGCATCGAGCTTAACGACGACGTCGGTCGGGCGCCACAGATGGCTTCCCTCCGGGATGAAGCCGAGATGAGGAGCGAGAGGGAAGAGAGGCGGAGATGGTTTCGATCGGTCGAGCGGGGACCGCTCCGGCGGCAGAGGGTTTGGGGAGTCGACGGTCGGGGCGGTCGGCCGCAGAGCCACGGCGGCGGAAGGAGCGACTCGGGAAGTCCAGCGAGGGTGTCTTCGTCGACGCGGACTGCAGCTAAGTTGGCAGTCCTCCTTTCTATTAGGACTGCCTACAAGGTAGCAGTCCTCCTTTATGTGAGGACTGCCAACTTGCTGGCAGTCCAACTTACTGGAAAAAATTGGGCTGCCCCCAAGTAAAAAAATGGGTGGCAAACTTGTAATTTTTTTTGAACATTTTTGGGCTGTCCCCAAGTAAAAAGTGCGGTGCCCTTAGAAAAAACCTAACTTAATACCCTATTTTAACTAGTCCACATGTACGTGCTTAGCACGTATTTCATTAAGAATATCATAAGATCAGCTACCATCTTTTCGTCTTTTTCAGATGATTATTCATGTGTGTGTTTTCTTTTTACAATGTCAAAAATTTAAAGTACGAATTTTATTTTTATAATTTTCTATTGAAAATAATAATCTTTGAAAAATGGTAAGGACAATAAAATTTATTATCATTGGAACATGCATGAAAAGTTGTATAGAAAGGGGAGACTTAATAACATACAACTTTATTGCTTTGACTATTAAACATAAATAACATGCAAGTTGACATGATAATATTATTTTTATAAAATACTTAAGGATATTTTAGGAATTCAAAAGTTTCACCATCAAGTTTCCTTAATATATATATATATATATATATATATATATATATATATATATATATATATATATATATATATATATATATATATATATATATATATAAGTCCCCTGAATTTCAGGGTTTATTTTTATTTTTCTGAATGAATTATTTTCGATAAATGTTTTATTATTTAATTGTTTAGATTATTAATGTACCTTTCCATGACTTTGACTTCTGGAGCGTCAGGGATACCAATCTCTGTAAACTCTCTTCACGAGTTTTGAAGTAGACAAGATTATCTTCATTTTGATATATCATGTCCCACTTGAATTCGTTCCCTTGTGCTCTTTTGTATCGCGCAACTTCGGGTCAACTTAGACCAATTAATCGTTGAATAATTATTCCCACTTTTATTTTTGATCTTCGTTTGCACGTCACCGTGATTTTTAATTTAGGAGCACCAGACCAGTCGTTTTCTCGGAACCAACTTCTCATGAATGATCTACTCGAGACGCTCTTCACCCATGACCTTCGTGTCCCACTCAGACACTCCATTTTGTGCTTCATTTTCTCCGCACAACTTCCGGGTCAATTTAGGCCGATTTATTTTCTACCGTGAAACCTGATTTATTTTTCAATTTAGTTTCGGGACCCGACATCGATCCAACCTAGTCGACCCAAAGTATGGACGTGGCCCATATGAAGCCTACTATCCACATGACGCTTGTGTCCCATTTATTGGAGTCTCCGTATATTATTTATTTACCCATGATTATAAATACCCATTTTAATTCGAATATTGCCCCCGGTTCGATTTTGACCCGACCCGGCTCGACCGAACCCGAACCCAAGCTCCATATTGTTCACTTAGGACTGCATTAATACCCCACATAAATTTCCTATTTTTTCTATTTTAAATATCTATTTTTCTCTCTCCACTTTACAAATATCCTATATATATATATATACATATATATACATATATGTATATATGTATATATGTATATATATATATATGTGTATATATATATATATATATATATATATATATATTTTTTATATATATATATATATATATATATATATATATATATATATATATATATATATATATATATATATATATATATATATATATATATATATATATATATATATATATATATTAACATATCACTCTCTCTCCCTCACTTTACACCTACACCTACACCCCCCCTCCACCTCACAGCCGAACACCCCCCCCCCCCCAAACCGACTTCTCTCTCTCTCCCTCTCATTCAAATATCTTCCTCTCTCTCTCTCTCTCTACTACTCTTTCTCTCTCTCTCTCTCTCTCTCTTTATATTTATATACACTCATACACAATAACTCTCTCCCTCTCTCTCTTTATCAAAACACAACACACACCCCACCCCCTCTCAGCCGACAGCTCTTCCCCACCCCCCCCCATTGGCCGAGCAACACAACACCACCACCACAACACCCACAGCCACCTCCTCCTTCCTCATTCTCATCCTCTTCAAACCATCACCACCACCATCATAAACACCATCACCACCACAATGCCACCACCGCACAGCCCCTCCCCGTCGTGCCCCGGCGACGCACCGCCGCAGCCGCCGCCCCGCGCCGCCGCAGTCGCGCGCGTGCACTGCAGCAGCAGCAGCGCACAGTGCGCATGCGCGCGCGCAAACGCGCGTTGCCGCGTGGCCGTGCGCCACTACGTGGCCGGCCACCGGCGACCCACCCTACCGGCGTGCGACCCCCCGGCGATCACCCCCTGGCCGCCGCCTTCCTCCCCGGCGCAACGCATAGGCTATTCGTGCGTTTACGTCGAAATCCCGTCGGCGCGCGCGAGTTTTGAACTCGAAAGTGGCGTCCCATCGTAGCGACTTCGCGCGTAATTTCTGGGAGATCCGACCGTTGGATCGGCGAACTCCTTGCTCCGTCGTAATCTCGGTATATCCATCTTCACTCTCCTCAATTTTCGTCAGTTAATTTCGTCGTTTGATACCTCAAAACTGGCCACCAAGTTGACGTTTTAAATTGAACTATTTTTGGACAGTTTCATGGAGCCGACTTCGTCAGCTCGTAACTCCGCCGTCGCAGCTCCGGTTGGTGCGCTACCAGTTCCTGTGCGTAGCTGGTATAACCATCTTCCTATCTCCTTTAGGTTTCGTTTCATTTTAAGCACGTTCGGTTGGTCGAATTCGACGCCAAAGTTGGTCGTCCGAATTCTTTAATTTGTACTTGTTAAATTCCATTTTTTGAACCCGGGACTCCGGATTCAATTTCTGACACCACCAGTAGACTCGTGGCGTCGTTCTAGCATGTTTTTATACAAAATTTTCTTGATTTGGAGAACGTGGGCCCTGGCGCACATTTCGGTGCAAAGCTGGTCCCACTTTTCGAGTTAACGGGTCATTTTGAGATCGGCTCATCGGAATCCCATTCCGGATATACCGTTGAGTTCGTATCGTCATTTTGGACTCGTTGACATATAATTTGCTGAGTTTTGAAGACATTTGCTCTGGCACGCATTTCGGTGCAAACTGGATACCAAGTGTCCGCGTCAACGTATCATTTTGAGATCGGCACATCGGAATTCCATTTTGGACATACCGTTGGGTTCGTATCATCATTCTGGATTCGTAAACATATAATTTGCTAGGTTTTGTAGACTTCTATCCCGACGCGCTTTTTGGTGCAAAGTGTGTCCAACGGCGGACATCATTTTGACCCGAAATTACCGTTTTGCCCCTGTGTCTAAATTGGACTTATGGGTAGGCTATCCTAGTGTAATGCCTGTGGTTCGTATTACGTATTTCTGGAATACGTGTACGTATTTATTCTTGTATTGCATGATTCCTTGTTTAGTTTTCTTCATGGCTTGGCTTGGTTTATTCTTGGCCCGGGTTGGCTTGGTTCGATTGGGATTATTTTGGTTCATCATGAACCATGGATAAACCCCCTACCTACCACCACCTTTGATATTTATTGCCCTTTTCTTCTTTCTCTCTCTTCATTACTCATCTTCTTCTTCCTCATTTACTCCCTTCACCTACGAGAGAGAGAAGAGAGAGGTCTAGGCAAGTGCAAACTTGCTTCATGATGGTTCTCATGTTTTATTGTTCCATTCTCTTCTTTACTTGATTCTAAGCCTCTTTAGAACTTGACATTTTTGGATTTGATGGATGGATTCTTGTAGATCTAAGTTTGTAAACTTTTCGGTTTTTCTTGGTTTTGATCTTTAAAACTTGGTTATTTTCGAAAACTAGTGTTTCTATGTTGTAGAGAATTCAATTTCATGCAGTTTTGGCTTTTGTTTCACTTGATTTCGGCTTCGGATGAGGAAGTTATGGCCAAAACAATTTCTGGTCATTTCTAGGTTCATCTGCAGCATAATCAGCATGTCGCAGAAGGCGCATGTCGCAGAAGGCGCATGTTGCAATGAAGCGCATGTCGCGGTAGCCGCATATCATGTCGCAGAAGGCGCATGTCGCAGAAGGCGCATGTTGCAATGAAGCGCATGTCGCGGTAGCCGCACAGCATGTCGCAGAAGGCGCATGTCGCAGAAGGCGTATGTTGCAATGAAGCGCATGTCGCGGTAGCCGCACAGCATGTCGCAGAAGGCGCATGTCGCAGAAGGCGCATGTTGCAATGAAGCGCATGTCGCGGTAGCCGCACAGCATGTCGCAGAAGGCGCATGTCGCAGAAGGCGCATGTTGCAATGAAGCGCATGTCGCAGTAGCCGCATCTCATGTCGCAGAAGGCGCATGTTGCAATGAGGCGCATGTCGCGGTAGGCACATATTATGTCGCAGTTGAGCCACATGAGGCGCATGTCGCGATAGACGCATATCATGTCGCAGTAGGCGCATATGGTGTCGCAGTTGCATGCATGTCGCAGAATAGGCCGCATAATGCATATTTTGACTATTACTAACTGTTATATGTCCTAATTGACTGAATTATTGCTCGAATTTCTCCCAACTCCCAACGTGGAAGTTGTAGATCTTTTCTTTAGCAGCAAGAATATGTCACTAGTTATTTTATGCAAGTTTCTCTCGTTCATGATAATGTAAGGATAGAACACGATAGTGGCCTGTTAAGGCGCACTCTTGACAAGTACCAAGTGGACATGACATGACCAGATAGTGACCCGCCGTGGTGCACTCCTGACATGATAACTTGACCTGACAATTTGACATGATAACTTGACATGGTAATTCTTGATAGTGGCCCGCCGTGGCGCACTCTTGACAAATAAACCTGACATGATATTTCTCGAACTGCTGTTGCGACGGCTAGCATGATATGACTTGATAAGTGTGAATAACCTGGACACCGTGGACGATTGTGCTTGTGCATTAAACCAATCTTGTCTTGCATCATGCTTAGGATGGGACCCCTGAGTTCCACGGTCAGGAGTACCTACTGAAATGGACTAAGGCTAATAACTAGATTAACACAGTAGTCATGAAGAGATTTTCCTGCTACAGGCAATCCCGTTATCTGGGCGCTCTAGGACTTGTAGCCTGCCGACGAGTAGGGCACATTTTCAGCACACTGCCACGTGTTGCACCCCCTGACATGATATTTTGACCTGGATAACCTGGATGGTCTGCAGGGCTTGTGGCTGTGGAATAATCTCATTGCATCTTGCTAGTAACTAGGCCTGTGATAACCCTAGTTAGTTAAAGTATCAAGCCGTACTTATTGCTTGGCCGTGAATGATTGAATGGAGTCTAACCCTGTCTATTCTTGCCTCGATCCTGTACAAGATTGTTATATGACATGATTACTTGTGCTTGTTTTTTTTACAATAAAGATCAGGGGATCAGTTCTGTTCAGGCGAAGGGTTACAACCCCGGTCCTTGTTTGGTTTACGGGTTGTAACCTGGCTCCCGGAGCAGTTCTGTGTTCTCTCTTCGTTTATTGTCTTGTTGTACCCCATGACATGCTCGACATGCTTTACCTTACGTCAAGATCGTGATTATTTACACTGGCCTTATTGATAAATGGTGGGGATACCAAGTTCCGTTCAGATGAAGAGTTACAACCCCGGTCCTTGTTTGGTTTACGGGTTGTAACTTGGTTATCTGAATAGTCCCATGGTTATCACATCGTATATCACCGGTCATGCCTTTTCTTAATTAATGTCTTTTATTATGTCATTATATTCTTGTGCTAATTGCTGGTTTTAGTTCCTAAGTGAAGCCTCCTTTGTGGCACTTGCTCTTTCTGGGGTCTGACCCAGCTGGTTTTGTATGGCCAGATACCGGAGCAGCACCAAAGGATCTCCCTGCTTTCCAGCCCGATGGTGGTCACCAGGCGTAACCAGGGCTTCGAGTGGGTTTCTTTTGTTCTCCCACTGTAATATTGTAAATTATTCTTTTGAGGTATTTAGCCGACGAGCAAGTATTAGCTCGATTGTACTTACTTACTGTCTGCCTACGGGCTGTAACATGATTGACAAGTCCCGGGGGTTGATCATGTATGACTGAACTCTTGCTAGTCCTCACATTTTGTAACGACTAGCTTCATGATCATCTGGATATGTAATGTTTGGGACGCCTTACAATTGTATATTTGGAGATCTGACATCTTGTAATTATTATTAGTTGGTTGAGATTGAGACAATAGGCTATTTAATGACCTTAAGAGACTGATGGCTTGTAGATAAACCCTCACATATCTAGACAGCCGTGACCGTATGGTGAGATGGATTCTATTTCATCATACGTAGCTGGCTATGTCCGCCCCCGCTCTCCAGTATTCTGGTTCTGGGGCGTGACATGGTTTAAGTGGTGGCCCATGCAGGTCTTGTCAATCAAGATATATGGGGGTTTACCAGATAGATGTCTCAATCAGTACTCGTCCTTGATCTCTGCCCGTATCCTCTTGATTCCTGAAATTCTTGTCCTGATCACATGCTTGTAATCGTTGATCTGTCCTGGTCCTTCCTTATTGTTCCCATGTCATCTTCTTCAGCGGCATTGAACCTGGACCTGCCGATCAGCAAGGCGGATCACCTCCTGTGGACCAGCAGCAACCAGAAGATCAGGCCCAGCACTCAGGAGCAGCCTCCCGAGCCGTACCTCCTGGAGAACCAGTACTGCCAGTTCAGCCCGTCCAGCCAGCAGGGTCAGAGGATGGAGGATTGGTAGGACTCATCCGTGAGTTGCTTGCATCCCAAGATCGTCGAGGAGATGCCTTGCAACAGGCGGTGGCAGATGCTCTGAACAGAGACGGTCATCCAAGGAACAGTGCAGCCAACAGTTTCAAGCGCCTGAACCCTCCCTTCTTCGATGGCAGTGAAGATGCGATCGCTGCAGATGCTTGGCTTCAGGACACAGAGGTGATTCTAGAAGCAGCCAGGACTCCAGAGAATGAGAAGGTGGCCGTAGTGCGCCTGCAGTTACTAGATCTTGCCCGCAGCTGGTGGGCAGCGCAGGCCGATGGATTAGTGGCCCCTATTTCATGGGCAGTATTCAGGGAGAGATTCCAGACCAAGTATTTTGATGCTGTAGCTCGGTATGATCTACAGACGAGGTTCACCAATCTGAAGCAGATGGACAGGACGGTCGATGGATATACGGCCGAGTTTTCTAGGCTTAGTCGGTTTGCTCCCACCTTGGTGGCGACCGAGTTCGACAGAGCCCAGCGATTCCAGCAGGAGCTCCATCTCGAGATTTTATTGGCAGTGGAGCAGTTTGAGCATCAAACCTTCGATGCAGTATTAAGAGCAGCTAGGAGGCACGAGTATACCTCCCACAGGATAGTGGACAGGACCGGAGGTCGGAAGCGATCTCACGGCCAGATGACCCAGTCTTCAGCACCAGCCCCGGCAGTCAGGGCTTTGACAATTGGAACTCCGAGGCAGGCGGCCTCAGTGACGTCGGTCACGTCTTCTCAGCAGCAGAAGCAGAAGCAGTCTTCCACAATGGGCTGCACTCATTGTGGGAAGCCAGTACACATTGTTTCGGAGTGTCGCAGAGCTCAGGGATTATGTTTGGCTTGTGGAGCACCGGACCACAAGATAGGGTCCTGTCCGAATAGGGCCAGTTCGTCATCGGCCCAGACTAGTCCCTCGGTAAGGGGACCAGCACCAGCACCAGTACAACAGCAGTACCAGCCTCCGAGGCCATTGCCGCCTCAGACCCAAGTATTCCAGCAGCAAGGACCCCAACAGTATGCCCTGGTCCAAGCTCAGATTCAGAACCGGCAGAGAGGTTCCTAGCAGGATATCTTTCCTCTTTCTCGTGCCTTCGATTTCCTTGCTTACATACATGATTGCATGATTGATTGCTTAGTATAGCTTGCCTGTAATTAATGTAGCTTGTCATTGCTCCTCTAGCCTCTTGATTAAATTCCGAGGACGGAATTCTTTTAAGGTGGGTAGAGTTGTAATGCCTGTGGTTCGTATTACGTATTTCTGGAATACGTGTACGTATTTATTCTTGTATTGCATGATTCCTTGTTTAGTTTTCTTCATGGCTTGGCTTGGTTTATTCTTGGCCCGGGTTAGCTTGGTTCGATTGGGATTATTTTGGTTCATCATGAACCATGGATAAACCCCCTACCTACCACCACCTTTGATATTTATTGCCCTTTTCTTCTTTCTCTCTCTTCATTACTCATCTTCTTCTTCCTCATTTACTCCCTTCACCTACGAGAGAGAGAAGAGAGAGGTCTAGGCAAGTGCAAACTTGCTTCATGATGGTTCTCATGTTTTATTGTTCCATTCTCTTTCTTACTTGATTCTAAGCCTCTTTAGAACTTGACATTTTTGGATTTGATGGATGGATTCTTGTAGATCTAAGTTTGTAAACTTTTCGGTTTTTCTTGGTTTTGATCTTTAAAACTTGGTTATTTTCGAAAACTAGTGTTTCTATGTTGTAGAGAATTCAATTTCATGCAGTTTTGGCTTTTGTTTCACTTGATTTCGGCTTCGGATGAGGAAGTTATGGCCAAAACAATTTCTGGTCATTTCTAGGTTCATCTGCAGCATAATCAGCATGTCGCAGAAGGCGCATGTCGCAGAAGGCGCATGTTGCAATGAAGCGCATGTCGCGGTAGCCGCATATCATGTCGCAGAAGGCGCATGTCGCAGAAGGCGCATGTTGCAATGAAGCGCATGTCGCGGTAGCCGCATATCATGTCGCAGAAGGCGCATGTCGCAGAAGGCGCATGTTGCAATGAAGCGCATGTCGCGGTAGCCGCAGATCATGTCGCAGAAGGCGCATGTCGCAGAAGGCGCATGTTGCAATGAAGCGCATGTCGCGGTAGCCGCACAGCATGTCGCAGAAGGCGCATGTCGCAGAAGGCGCATGTTGTAATGAAGCGCATGTCGCGGTAGCCGCACAGCATGTCGCAGAAGGCGCATGTCGCAGAAGGCGCATGTTGCAATGAAGCGCATGTCGCAGTAGCCGCATCTCATGTCGCAGAAGGCGCATGTTGCAATGAGGCGCATGTCGCGGTAGGCGCATATTATGTCGCAGTTGAGCCACATGAGGCGCATGTCGCGATAGACGCATATCATGTCGCAGTAGGCGCATATGGTGTCGCAGTTGCATGCATGTCGCAGAATAGGCCGCATAATGCATATTTTGACTATTACTAACTGTTATATGTCCTAATTGACTGAATTATTGCTCGAATTTCTCCCAACTCCCAACGTGGAAGTTGTAGATCTTTTCTTTAGCAGCAAGAATATGTCACTAGTTATTTTATGCAAGTTTCTCTTGTTCATGATAATGTAAGGATAGAACACGATAGTGGCCTGTTAAGGCGCACTCTTGACAAGTACCAAGTGGACATGACATGACCAGATAGTGACCCGCCGTGGTGCACTCCTGACATGATAACTTGACCTGACAATTTGACATGATAACTTGACATGGTAATTCTTGATAGTGGCCCGCCGTGGCGCACTCTTGACAAATAAACCTGACATGATATTTCTCGAACTGCTATTGCGACGGCTAGCATGATATGACTTGATAAGTATGAATAACCTGGACACCGTGGACGATTGTGCTTGTGCATTAAACCAATCTTGTCTTGCATCATGCTTAGGATGGGACCCCTGAGTTCCACGGTCAGGAGTACCTACTGAAATGGACTAAGGCTAATAACTAGATTAACACAGTAGTCATGAAGAGATTTTCCTGCTACAGGCAATCCCGTTATCTGGGCGCTCTAGGACTTGTAGCCTGCCGACGAGTAGGGCACATTTCCAGCACACTGCCACGTGTTGCACCCCCTGACATGATATTTCGACCTGGATAACCTGGATGGTCTGCAGGGCTTGTGGCTGTGGAATAATCTCATTGCATCTTGCTAGTAACTAGGCCTGTGATAACCCTAGTTAGTTAAAGTATCAAGCCGTACTTATTGCTTGGCCGTGAATGATTGAATGGAGTCTAACCCTATCTATTCTTGCCTCGATCCTGTACAAGATTGTTACATGACATGATTACTTGTGCTTGTTTTTTTTACAATAAAGATCAGGAGATCAGTTCTGTTCAGGCGAAGGGTTACAACCCCGGTCCTTGTTTGGTTTACGGGTTGTAACCTGGCTCCCGGAGCAGTTCTGTGTTCTCTCTTCGTTTATTGTCTTGTTGTACCCCATGACATGCTCGACATGCTTTACCTTACGTCAAGATCGTGATTATTTACACTGGCCTTATTGATAAATGGTGGGGATACCAAGTTCCGTTCAGATGAAGAGTTACAACCCCGGTCCTTGTTTGGTTTACGGGTTGTAACTTGGTTATCTGAATAGTCCCATGGTTATCACATCGTATATCACCGGTCATGCCTTTTATTAATTAATGTCTTTTATTATGTCATTATATTCTTGTGCTAATTGCTGGTTTTAGTTCCTAAGTGAAGCCTCCTTTGTGGCACTTGCTCTTTCTGGGGTCTGACCCAGCTGGTTTTGTATGGCCAGATACCGGAGCAGCACCAAAGGATCTCCCTGCTTTCCAGTCCGATGGTGGTCACCAGGCGTAACCAGGGCTTCGAGTGGGTTTCTTTTGTTCTCCCACTGTAATATTGTAAATTATTTTTTTGAGGCGTTTAGCCGACGAGCAAGTGTTAGCTCGATTGTACTTACTTACTGTCTGCCTACGGGCTGTAACATGATTGACAAGCCCCGGGGGTTGATCATGTATGACTGAACTCTTGCTAGTCCTCACATTTTGTAACGACTAGCTTCATGATCATCTGGATATGTAATATTTGGGACGCCTTACAATTGTATATTTGGAGATCTGACATCTTGTAATTATTATTAGTTGGTTGAGATTGAGACAATAGGCTATTTTATGACCTTAAGAGACTGATGGCTTGTAGATAAACCCTCACATATCTAGACAGCCGTGACCGTATGGTGAGATGGATTCTATTTCATCATACGTAGCTGGCTATGTCCGCCCCCGCTCTCCAGTATTCTGGTTCTGGGGCGTGACACCTAGCTAATTTGACCGTTCTGGACACGTTGGTGATATTTATTTTATCATCCGACAACTGTAGATTTTGTTTATGAGTCATTCCTTAATTTATAATTATTTATTTTTCAGAAATTGTTACTTTCTGGTTTTGAATTTTTATATATATTTTAATTGCTGTAAAAATATGGGAAAAATTGTATTTAAATACTATATTAATTTAGCTAATTTATTATAATTTTTCCTGCATTTAATAAGTACTTTTGGTATTTTATAAAAATGGGAAAACAGAACTCATTTTCAGGATACATGTTTTTGCTGATTTTTAATAAATATTTATGAGGTTTTATAAATTCCAAAAAAATTAGTATAAATTTCTATAATTAACAAGGATCATTTTGGTACTTTATTTTATATATATTTAAGCCTTTTGTCTATCTCAAAAATTGTTGGAACTCAGTGTACAGTTTTATTTATTTATTGCATAATTACGACTTGCAACTTTTTTTGTTGTTTTGAGTTATTGTAGTATTAGACCACCCCCTACACTAGTGTAAAAACCCTAGAAAATTAGTTTGGATATAGTGTCACCCCACATTGGACTTTTATGCTAGATTCCCACTTAGTTAGTGTCCAGTTAGGAGTCGTGTCACACCACTAGTGTAATATTGAACGTAGCTTAGAACTGAGTTTGTATATCATTATTGACAGGACACCGGACATCTATATCTTCGTACTAGTGTTCTTGCTTTGCTCGAGGCAAGTACATCTACAAACTCATTTACTGTCTTTTAATGCTAGAACATGTATTAACCGAGATAGCAAGTTAAATCTTCACATGTTACATTAATTTAGTCCCTACCATGCTTAGGACAGTTATCATATCTTCACATGCTTCTTACTGGTTCCCCGTACATGTTTTACTATGCTTATATCTGCCCGAGTATTCACATGTTTTACTGCTCTCAGTACTTTCACCTGTTTTACTGTTATTAGTACCTACCGTGCTTTATACCGATCCCAGTATCTCTCACATGTTTTTACTGTTCTCGTATCTCTCACATGTTAGAATATGGGTTATGGGGAAACTGATAGTTGAGTACGTGATCATGCCCCCTCTACAGTACCGAGCAAAGTTTTATTTTATATGTTACTGCGCCGTAGGCCTTACTCTCAAAGCTGTATTTGTACGTATGTACATCTATCGCCTTTACACTTGTACGGAAGTACATTTCATTATGTGCCTCAGCACATTGTACATCTATTGACCGATCACGTACCTGCTACAGTTTTAAACATTACATATACATCTGTCTCTATGACATATGTATCATTGCCATGATAGATTATGAGTTATACCATGATTCCAGATATGCCATGTTCCCTATGTTACCATGATACTGTGATTCCAGTTGTACCATGAGGCCATGTTTCCATTATTTTCTGTTTTATAGACTTATCACACCATATTTCTTGTTGTACATCTCTTTCATTATATGTTCAGTACTTTAGTTGTAGAGGTTGTACTTGCTCCCGTCCTGACAGGATAACGTTGTAGGTTTACTTTTCGAGAAGGAAATGCTATGTGATTCATACTATGGCACTGATTTTGAGGACCTGGCCTTAGCTCCAGAAGAGGCCCCAGCGGGGAACCTTGCTTAGTTATCTTTCATGTGTTTAGTAGACTTAGATTTTGGTCTGTACTTATATTTGGATACTGGACTTTGTCTCCAGTTAGATACCTGGAAGTGTATTATTTAAGTCTGTGCTTGTTTACCTTCGCTTATAGATGCTGTGTTGTGATGAACTTTAAATATGATTTTAGAACTGTTAGCTGCTTAGATCCTTTATTGTCTATTCTTAGAACAGCTTACTATGCTTTAACCAAGCGTAGGCTGGACATGGCTCGGCCCGGCCCAACAATTTGGGTAACGGGTCGTGACAATATATATATATATATATATATATATATATATATATATATATATATATATATATATATATATATATATTAACAAGAGAAACTTGTTAAAAAATGTATTCAAAATTCTTTGAATACATTTTTTAACAAGTTTTTTTTGACACACTCCATAATCACACTGATATTACAGTACATTATTGGATGTCAAAAAGAAATCTTAAAAGATGGGACGTAATAATTGACATCCGATAACGAACGGTTACATCAGTGTGTGCATATCGATTAAGAAAAATATATCCCTCATTATTGTATATTTACTTGTATTTAGTGCAACAACAACAAAATACCTTCTAATTACAGTAATCCAAATAGATCACACATATGCAAACAAAATAATCTGTACGGGCCCAAAAACGATTCAAAATTATAAATTAAGTCAGTATGTATGAAAAATATATATAATTAATTGCTAGACTTTGTCATATTAAAATTATGTTATTATCTGATATAAAATTATTTGTGTAAAAAATACATACGACGCACGTGAACATGACTAATTTACTTATAAAACTCCTATTTACAATAATAAATATTACGTACAACAGTTGTTGAATGTTTTGTGGTAGTTTTATCTTGACATAGAACTAGTTTGGATCTCATTTGAAAAGTGAATGTTTTGCATTTAGGTCAACATTTTGTCTGTAAAATTAGTTTCAAAAAATTCTCATTTTTACAGTAAAAAGTGACCATCAAATAGTTTTGAGAGCACTATTCGTCATTGCACGGGTATCATGGTGATAGGTGGGCCGGTTTAGCCCGAGCCCGACCCAGGCCCGGACCGGCCCGCCCCCCTTGAAGCCCGGCCCGGACCGCCAGTGGCCCGAACCGGCCCGGCCCCCACTCCCGAACGGGTCGGGTCGGGCCTCCCCCCCCCCCCCCCAGCCCAAGCCCGGCCCAGCCCGCGGCAATTTTTTTTTTTTTTTTAATATGGAGGCCCGGCCCGGCCCGCTGGGACCGGTCCAGCCGACCGTTGGGCAATTTTTGATTTTTTTTTTTATAAACATTTCGTATAAACATTTTTCTATAATTATATAAATATTTTGTATAAACATTTTTATAAACATTTTTCTAAATTATACTATTCAACATTTGTATTACAAACATTTGTATAATCATTTTTGTATAAACATTTGTATAAACATTTTTTTATAAACATTTTTGTATAAACATTTTATAAACATTTTTGTATATATTTGTATAAACATTTGTATAAACATTTTTAACTTATACTATTCAAATTACAAACTTTTGTATTACAAATTTTTATTAAAATTTTTCAAAAATAAAACATATTCCTAAATTTAAATTAAGTTACAAATTTTTAAAATTAAAATACAAAAGAAAAATGTTTAAAAAAAGGGAAAAAAAATACAAACAAAACTGTAAATATATATATATATATATATATATATATATATATATATATATATATATATATATATATATATATATATATATATATATATATATATATATATATATATATATGAGGAAGGATAGGCATCCCCACAATTTTTGCATCCCCATGCATCCCCATGTTCACATCCGTTGGATGTGCTTTAAGTCATCTAATCTTAACCATTGGTAAATCAACGGTTAAGATTAAATGACTTAAAGCACCATCCAACGGTTCAAATATGGGGGATGCATGGGGATGCAAAAAGTGTGGGGATCTTGATATATATAGAAAAACCGGGCCGGTCCGGTTCAACCGGCCTGAACCGGCCCGGCCCGTGGACCGGTTCAGCCCGGACCGGCCCTCTCTGGGTCCGGTCCAGTGGGCCGGGCTGGGTCGGTTGCTCCAAAACCGGGCCGGGCTTGGCCCGGACCATAATTTTGCCTGGGCCGGTCCTGGACCGGCCTGAACCCGATCTGGCCTGCAGACAATGGCCCGTGGGCCGGCCCGGACCGGCCCGAAAACACCATGACACGAGTAACCCATACTATAGATCCTTGTGTAAGTTGTCATTATCCTTGTCTTAATCTTAATATTTGTGAGTGATTTAACGTGTTTGTAATTTTTAAACATATTTACAATGTTTCTTATAACTTAGTGTAATGTGCTATGGGTTAGTAGACCTAAACATTTTTTTTGTTTTTTTTACAAAATCGGTCCACACTGGACCCGGCACGGCTCGAATTGGATCCAGTCTGGTCTATTTCGGCCCTGCTTTAGACCGAATTATGGCCGGGCTCGGACCGGCCTGGACGGTTCGGTCCAGACCTGGTCAAATTCCTTCCATATCGGATGTGGCTCAGCCCAATTCACACCTCAACTTCTGTAGTAGAACAATTTCTTGATATGTTTGTTGGATTGTTGAACAATAAGTTGATGAATTCACACATAGCAATATAATTTCTTTTATCAAATTTAAGCACAGTAAGGTTAAATGTGCCATTATGCCAAAACTATAAAGTAGTGACGAGCATTGAGGTTAGGTTATATGCAAAAAAAAAAAAAAAAGGTTATATGCTGAAACTATTCTAAGAGGTACAGCAATCAAATCCAATCACATGTTCATGTATAATATATTGTCAGGACTAGACTCGTATCAGTAATTTTAATAATAATTAGTTTGGAATAAAATTTTACTCTTACCTAATTGAATGAATTTTTTTTTTTGTTATGTCTACTTAGGATTAGATTCCCTGACACATTACATATATCTTCCACTATATAATGAGACTTCAAAACAGCTCAAAAGTGAGACGTCTAAGTCGTGAGTATATCACGGTCTATTTTATTTTTAAAAAAATAAATTATGTAAACAAATGTTGAAAAATGTTTAAAATTGTTATATATATTCAACGTGGGGATTCGAACTCAGCCAAATAAGAAGAATACCTCCCACCATAACCATATGAGTTAGAAGAGATATTTGACTATAATTAAATAATTTTTATATTATACATTATTTTACGTGCAAAACACGTGCATTTACTAACATTATATAAAAAGATGTCGATTTCTTATGTGAAAGAGGAATTGTGCTCAAGAGGGAGCGATTGGGTAGCCACAAATAAGTTAAGGAAAAAAAAGCGAGAAAAAACAACGAGTGAAGAATAATGAAACTGGATTATTCATACCTTCTTGGTTGTAATCTCGAATAATATCAGGGTTATGTTTGTGCATTTTTCTAGTATTGGGGATCACGAAGTTGTAGCGATCTTGTAAAGCATTGTAAAACCATATTATTAAACACCTCGCTCTCCCGCGGTGGTTTTTCACCGATTAGGACTTTCAACTTAATGCTTGTGTCATTGTCTTGAATTTTGATCTTCATTTTATGCATAAGTCGATCACCGTGTTTGGCTTGCAGGTGTTGGTTCGCCGCGAATACTCGTATTGGAAAACAGTTTTCACTTTTATTTCCAACAAAGTGGTATCAATGCTTCAGTTAAAGATTCAAAAGATCGACAATAGCGATAAAGTCTACGGTAATGCTCGAACGATTTGAGGTGGAGAAGTTCAACAATAAAATTTTGGACTGTGACAGAGAAACGTTAAAGACCTTTTAGTGCAACAAAATATTCACAAAGTCTTGTTGAAAAAATCCAAAAAACCAAAGACAATGAAGGATGACATGTGGAATAACAAGAATATGAAGGCTATTAGTCCCACCAGGTTGTGTCGACAATGTTCTCCTAAACATCATAAAGGAATAAATTGTGGTCGGACTTGGAAATAAGTTATAGAGGTTGTAAGTGTCAAAATATGTCGGGACAAGACTCTACTTGAAACAACAGTTATGTGTGTGAGAATGAAAGAAGGTAAAATCTACTTGAACACTTAATGTGTTTAGCTGGCTTTTGAATCAACGTCACTCCGTTGATGCAAAAGTGGAGGAAGAAGACAATGTCATATTGCTTCTTACCTCACTTCTCTCTTCGTACGAACACATATTGTCACATCCAATCCCAAAATACTCCATATATGTGGCAATGGACTACAGTCAAACTCAAATACGTATATGATGTCCAAGAGTCGGATCAATCTATCTACAACTTACTATAACTATCAAACAAAACTATATCGCAATCCACTGAATATGAATAACAAGAATAGACAATATGAATATTGGTCTTCAACTCCATAGCATACTTGTCCAAATAAGCTCACGAAAACGATCAAACTTGCAAACACTAGGCTATCAAGCATAGTAAAACAATACAGTACGATACGTGATTGCGAAAAATACCTGAATATGGAATCATGACCACCATCAATCCACTGGAATATGCGAGATATGCTCAATTGACTTGAAGGAAACCATGTCCTCGGAGGAAAATGATATGTGGCAATGACAGTTCGTGGATTTACATGAATTCATTGGTTCTTGAGAGTTTCTCAACCAAATCGAAATATGATCATTGGGTTATGACCCTAGTTACTAGTGCTTCACACAAGCTTACTTTCGTGTCTAATCTCTTAGCCATTTATAGATTATGTCAATTTATTGGTAAACCCAAATGTGTTCATATCGTATTTCGGTTAAAATCAAAACTCAATCTAGCATGAAGTGATCATAGTGATTGAAATCCAATGCCTAGAATTAACAAAATAAACGAGAAAATACGAGGCCTAGCCTCCACTCGAGCAAGAAGTATATGCATACGTGTGGACGGTGCGACTAGTCAATCCTATATGCGAAGCACATGTTCGTGTCCACCTCTAGGTTGGTTCATTGGTACAAACCTCACTCCCTCGCCACTTCCGAGCTCACAGATGTGTGCGTGGAGAAGAGAGATGGAGAGTTTTATATTTCCTTGAAAACAGAAAAAGACAGAGAGAGAGAGACTTTAATTAGTTATGTAAATAACTTATCAGAATTGATCTTGACCGTTGGATATAAATCCAAAGGTCACAAATTGCATGCAGCTGCTCTGCTGTGAGCAAAATAAGCATGATTAATATTATTGATAGCATAATGCCAGTATCTTAGAAAGATCCTAATTTCAATGTGTCGATCTATATGCGAGTCCTAGTCGGGATACATGACGTGTCATAGGTCTCTACTAGTCTACGGGTGTATGTCGGTTAGCACGATTACTCACGAAAATCAAGAAACAGTACTTATTAGTTGTACAAGTCATCAACCGATTTTCAAATCATGTATCTCGTGAGGCTCACCAAGCTAGAAATTCACGGATACATAAAAAAGAATATTATCGATGGTTGATGGCTTGTTGTACGAGGATCACGATATACCCAGGGGCGGACCTATATGCAGTTTAGTGGGGGTGAAATCCAAAAAAAATTGTAATTTTTTTTGAAGGAAGGTGCTGCAGTCCATCGTGTTGACACACATGTTTGCACTGGGGGTGGGCTGCCAACGAAGAAAATTTGAAAAAAAAAAAACAAAAAACTAGAATACATGTGTGGTTTGACCGTGGGACTGGAGAGTGGAGTGTATTGCTTGAATTGTTTCAGTAGAAAATTTATACTATGAAGAAATTTTGATTTGGACCGTGGAACCACACCGTGTGGGGCAAGCCA
Organism: Iris pallida; assembly: GCA_029216955.1. NCBI lineage: Eukaryota > Viridiplantae > Streptophyta > Magnoliopsida > Asparagales > Iridaceae > Iris > Iris pallida. Next base: position 13,653,330 of record JANAVB010036419.1, on the reverse strand, counting down.
AATTCACTGGCGTATTGCTGCATTACAAAGGCAGCACAGCAGCAAGTTCGGCCTTCTCTTATTTTCTTTCAAGTTGCAAGTTTTTTCCTTTTTTTTCTTCTGCCTACGACCCTACACAATTTTTTTTACAAAGCAGAATGCCGGAGGAGTGGAGTGGAGAACGGAGTTTATGGAACTGATTATGGAAGGAAGCAAGCTACATAATCAAAGGTAAATTTGAAAATTAAATTAGATCAAAATTAATTTAGGTCAAAATTATTTAAAACAATTGTGAGATCATTGACATGTAATGCTTTGATCATCTCGAAGAGAACAACTTCTACCTTTCATACTAAAAATTAGCCCATTATTTTGGTTGTTTGCAGTGCTCTGTATGTTTAGCTTTCAATTTTATACTTTATTTCTATATGTTCAATTTTCGAAAACGTTATCTCCGAGTATACCATTGTTATATATGAATTAACGTATTACGAAAAATCTCACTTTATGATCAATATATCGAATTCACAAAAATGTACGAAAAATATAAAATAGATACACGCATTCGTAAAAAAAAAACATCCGAAGAAGGGAAGAGGACAGTTAGAGGTGCCAACCTGACTTCACTATGATGCCCTGATATAAGTTCTTAGTCCCTTCTATTCTATTCTGATTGTGTCCACAGTAATAAAACATTCCAAGTTAGTACAAGCAGCAGACTCCAGTAAAAACATAACTTGTGGCGAACTCGCCTCCACTAAGGCTCGAACTCCCGACCACCTGAGCCGCATGCATCACTCTTAAATATATATATATATATATATATATATATATATATATATATATATATATATATATATATATATATATATATATATTATTCTTATTATTTTTATTTTTTTTGAAAGAAGATAATTGTGGCAAACGCTCGCACCGGAAATCGACCTCCTGACCACTCGGATCGCATATATATATATATATATATATATATATATATATATATATATATATATATATATATATATATATATATATATATATATATATATATACGTCCACAGTCAAATTGAAACATAAGGACCAGAAGCAACAAAGATGCTCTATACACTGACGAATTAGATGGCAAATTAAATTACATTAAGTCGATGAACAGAAAGTTTGTCGACATGCTTGGATCCCTGAATAAATAATGCAAACGTAGTTGCACAAACTTTGGACCACACGTCTGTTGGATTCCTGAACTCGAAGGCCTCGTAAACCTAAACTGCACTGGCACTAGCAGTAAAATATAAGATACGTGAATGTTGAATATTGGGTCTCCAATGGGATTTCTATCTCCCCCATCTTGTAGTAGTTTATTTTAAAAAATAATAATTTTTCGACCGATATTTTTTTTCCTATGTCGCAGTGATGTAAGATAGGGAGTTTCTGTGAAAATTTTTATATGTAAAAACTTTATGAGATTTTTCATCACTCAGATCAATTAATATTGGTCACATGTCATTAAATGATCCTTTTATTTGTTGCCATCTGGGAGAGAAATAAAAAATTATTGGAGAAAAAAAATTTGTGTGTACAATTTATATAGAAACTCTACTAACTATTGATAGAAATTTGCTTGACAAGTAGGATATAAACTCAATTTTAAAAATCACCATTGGAGATGGCCTGAAGGAAATTTCTAAAATATAGTTTATATCTTACTTGGCATTGTACTTTATAAAAAATTATATCATAGTTGGTAGAGTTTCTATATAGAAATTGTCTCAAATGGTCCATTTCTATTGTATGTGACAACAAATAAAAAGAATAATTTAATGATGTGGGCCTCAATATTAATTGGTATAAGAGATAATAATTTTATGAGTCATAGAAACTCTTCAGCCTACATTACCGCCACATATGATAAAAATTAAAATATAAATTATGGTTGAGAGAAAAAAAATTCTTCTAAAATAGGCTTCTAAAATAGTGCATTCAGTGGTCGCCTTTGAATTTTCTTCCCATCCTCAAATTTTTATACCATCAATTGGAGGAGAATCAAGATTCATGATGAGTCCGACTCGCTGAATAATTTTTCTCTGGTGAGCTCTGCAGTGCAAACCCTGCGTCTTTCACATCAAACTACACGACAATTAAGCTTGAATAAATTTCACAACAAATTACATAGTGAAAATGAAGTGGGAAATACTTTTTTTTTTTGGTCTTAAATTACATAATATGGACTGGATGAAGCAAGCTTTGTACTTGGTATTCAGCTGTTGAGATTTAACGGGAGAAATTCCATTATTGATAATTACCGAAACAAAACCCAATATAAAATGTAACTCCTGAAACAAAGATCAAAGTTTTTTCTTTTTCTTTTACAGGGAAGACGGTGGGAATTTTTTTTTTCTTGCACCAACTCTTGGTAATTTCCAATCTTACTAAATTGACTGGTATAAGAAAATTTTACAAGGTGAGTTTCTATTCTACTTCACATTGTCCTATAAGAAAATTTCTATCCTAAGCTGGCATAGTTCTACCTTAAAAAATTATAATAAAAAAAGTCTCAAATGATTCTCGATTTTTATCCTACGTGGCACTGTCTAATATTTAGATGATAAATTTTAGGACTTAGTCTGAAAGTAGGACTAATATTAAGATGGAGAATTTCAAATATCTAGAAACGTCGTAATAAAAATTCTCCATCTTACACCAGCGGTAGATAGGATGAAAATTGGAATAAAAAAACATCGTCTACTGGAAGAAGAAAAAAAAATCTAAAATTGATTTATACTATAGAAAAAAAATAGAGTTGATAGAACCCCCGTTGGAGATGGCGTTAATGTATTCCTGTTTTTATTGATAAACACACTCCATATGATTCCACAAATCCACACAAACAAGTCGTCGTCTTCCACATGACCACACTTGGCGCATATATATATATTTAATTGTTTGGACTATACAAATTCTAAGAAATGTAAACGTTCTGAGGGTTGTTCAGGTCCGAAGTTTTGTTCGACTTATCCGTAGGCTGGGCCCTGCACTGGTATTTCCTGTTGATGATGAACTTTTTGTGTTATTGACATTGTACAATGTTGTTGGAGAGATTTATCCCTAGTAAGGACTGCCTCTCCTTACAAGCTGGATGACATTGCGAGAAATGGGGGGAGGCCAGTTTGAAGGAGTTGTCAGGGGTCGTACCAAAAATGAGTAAACATTACCAGCACGGCAGCACCAGCACCAGAAAGGGTTCGGTACTCGAATTGAATTGAATTGATAGTCACTCTATTCCTCACACCACCACCACAACCAAACCAAATAGTAAAGAGTACCAACCAAAACAAATAGTAAAGAGTATGTGACAGTGCCTGCAGAAACGAGTAATAACTATATTTATATGAAACCTGACCAACACCCAACCCCTAAAGCTCACCTAAAAAGGAAAGAAAAATAACTCAGAGTCAGAGCCAGAGGTGGTGCCAAATGACCACATGGATGGTGGCCTCCATTCTTCTTCTATACCATGACCATGCCCATGCCTCTGCTCCTAGGGGTGAGCATTATTCGGTTTTGGATCGAAAATCGAACCGAATAAGAGGTTCGGTTCGATTTTAAAAAAATTCGGTTAGATTTCGGTTTTGAAAATACTAAATTTTTTTATTCGGTTTTAGATTTCGGTTTCGATCTAAAACCGAAAACCGAAATTTTTTTTTTAATTAATTAATTAATTAATTAATTTATATATATATATATATACATATATATATATATATATATATATATATATATATATATATATATGTGTGTGTGTGTGTGTGTGTGTGTGTGTGTGTGTGTACTATATGTATAAGTATTAATATATATAGGTACATACTAAATATATATAGGTATATACTAAATATGTCTATGTATATTTAGTTACTATATATATTAACAAAAAAAACTCAAAAAAATCAAAAAAATATGAATAAACCGAAAACCGAACCGATTTAATTCGGTTCGGTTTGATTCGGTTTTGGGCCAATTCGGTTCGGTTTCGGTTTTGCTTATTCGGTTTCGGTCCAATTCGGTTTTGGGTTATTCGGTTCGGTTTAAACCGAATAAACCGAATGCTCACCCCTATCTGGTCCTCCTTTGAGGCTCTCATGGAAAGGAAATTATGCTCTCCTCCTTTGAGCTGCTTTTGTGAGGGCTATAATTTGTACGCATTTTGGTAATTGTTTTCGTTATTTTAAAAATAAAAAACACACTCCTGGCTGCTTAATTTTTTACCCATTTTTCTTCTATGCATCAGGAGGGTGCAACTAATTAACTCTATAAATCAGGAGGGTGTTCTTTATTTTTAAAACAACGAAAACAGTTACAAAAATGCGTACAAACCATAGGGGGTACAACTAATTAATCCGCTCTTGGGGGGTCAATAAAGTTAAATGAGATATTCACTTTTTTTAAAAAAGAGAGCAAATGTTCCCATTTATTTGTAGGAAACAAATAACATGTTAAGATATACCCTCACTATTTAATCAAAAAGTTGGCTGATTTAGAAATGAACTATTTGTTAGTTTTTTTTTTTTAAAATTATTATAGACTAGTTTTTATATTTTGAATGGAAACATTCGAATTATTGAAACTAGCATATACCTCCCACTTCTTTTTTAAATTATCAAATGCCATCACTCATTTGTATGAAACAAATAATATTTTAAGATGTACCTTCACTATTTAATCAAAATTTTTGACTGATTTATAAACAAAATGTGTCAGTTGTTAGTTAAAATAAAAAAAAAAACTACATACTAGTTTCTATGTCTTGAATGTGAACATTTCATAAAATATCTCTAAGTGGAATATCCCAGGTTAAAAGGCAAAGTAAAAGAGAGAGATACACTGCGCTGTACTGCACTGCCCAATATATTCGGTTGCCTCCCCCACTGCTGGGTACAGTCACATCTCCAAAGAAAGAAGGTGGAATGGACGAAGATATATACTTGCTTCATGTAATAGCTGCTATACAGTTCAACTAGGTTTGTTCCCGTGGTGGCCGTAGCTCGTTGGAAACGGTGGAGCACTCCGACACAGTAGCACGGATTCGAGCCCCCTTGGAGACATGCCTCCAAACACTATTAAGAAGTGGACACCCTAAAAAAAAAATATCACCTATGGTTAAATGGAGTAGTGCATAATCTTAAAACTGGGATTCCAATTCTAAGTTTGCAATCAAATAAGTTACTATCTATTTACAATCGTCTACATGACGGTTGACAATTTTTTTTTCCTATCCCACATGAGAAGAGAAAATTCAATTGACAACCGTCACATAGACGATTGTAAATAAATTATAACCCACGTTTGGTTGTAATTCTAGCATTGTTCTATGAAATATTCGGGTTGAAAAGAGTGTGTTAAGGAGGGTACGGTAACAACCATATAAATATATATATACTAGTAACGTTCGTTGCACGTAAAATATTTTTTCCTAATTTTATCAAAATATAATTTAAATTTAAAATAAGAATTATTTTATATGTATATAGTTTTTTATTAAGATTTGTAGAAATTTAATTTATATTTAATTATATTTTTTTATGGATATATGTGAATAAAAGATAGGGTATTTGGTTTTGCGGAAAAAAAGGAGTATTTTTTAAAAACAAAATTGAATCTTTTTGAAATCCCTTAATAATAGTAGAAATTACAATCGTTTTGTTAATGGATATTTGCTAAATACCCCCATTCCAAATGTTGAAACTAGCATATATCCCCACTATTTTTTTTTATCTAGCGAATACCCCCACTCCTATGTAAAACAGAAAAAAAAAAATTTAATAAGTGGGGATATATCTTAAATTTTTTACTATTCCATACTAAAAAATGGCGGCATTTGCTAGTTTAAAAAATATTGGAGGTATATACTAATTTCAACATTTGGAATGAAGATATTTGCTAAATAATCTCTTTTGTTAATTACTATTAACAATTCGTGAGGAGTATTTTCCCACCATTTATAAGTCTCAGAAAACAACAAATATGGAAATATCCAGACGTGCTTCTCAGATATTCAGATGCTCCCAGGAAGGTTAGCAACTAGGAAGAAAGAATACTCTATCAACAAATATGGAAATATCCAGACGTGCTTCTCAAAGGCCTGGAAGGCATTCTTCTTAGCCAATTAATGTTGGCCGAAAAATGAGTGGCTACCAAACAATTCCTCAAAAAGGAAATGATATTTTGTCCACGATTTACAATTACGGACATAACTGTAATCCGATGTAGCAATCAATCATTGGCCCCTTTGTTATCGTCGGATTTTACAAAGACCAGGGATCAATGGTCGGCTGTCACGTTAATCGACGGTCATGTTTGCGGTTACAGACTGCGGACAACGTAGCAGGATTCTTCCTAAAATAATGACAAAAATGACATAAAGGAAGAAAAGCTTGATGACAATAAAGAAAACACTTCCTCACGGAGAAAAATCAAAGTAATAGTCCCATAGAACATTGGCATTAATGGCTAATTTTAATTGCCGAGACGTAAATTAAATTTCCAAAGATCCATATTAGCAGAGAGCAGGATTATAATAATTTTGACGAACATAGAATTGTACGGTTACCAATTGCGTGCTCTGACCAATCTTGGTGGACAATTTATAATGTGACCCTACGTGATGATGGCCACATTTGACTCGGATCCGATCCGTATTTACTTCAGGTTCACAAGTGAATCAAGACCACATTTAAGTCTTCATGAATCAAACTGGCCCGACACATAATCCCATTGTCTCCGTGTAAAGTCCAGACATTAATTCCCCGGAAAATTTTATATTTGACATTGCAATATTCACTTTTTACAAAATCACAATTTACTTGTTCTTCCCAACCAACTCCCCCAATTAACATATTTAAAAAAAAAAAAAAACCAAGACTGCTACTATTAGTACTCCTAAAATGTCATTCAACACTCTTCTTTAATTTTTTTAACATTCAAATTACCAATATAGCTAAATATAGCATTAATTTGTGCATGTATGGACGGAGGAGTGTGGGATGACATTTTAGAAGTGACAATAATGTTAATGCAAGGGTAAATTTGGAATTTGAATTTTAAAAAATTAAAAAGGAGTGCCGAATAATATTTTAGAAATGCTAATAGTAGCACCCAAAAACAAATTTAAAAACTTTGAAATTCGTGTATACTCCAACCACGTTCTTTGTACACTTTTCTATTTCTATATTTAGGCCTATTTTGGTTCGCATATTGAGGTTGAAAAAAAATCATTAATTTTCTATCTTTGGATAACGAAAAGGCTTAGAAGAGAAAAAAAAAAGATTTCCAGTAAAAATAGAATATAAAAAATTAGTAGTTGGGTCCCTCAAATCTAATGTGGGATTCAAAATTTTAAAAAAAGGGTCAATGTAGAATAGGTTGGATTTGTATGAAAATAGTAGAAAATAATGAAGTGAGCTGCGGTCATAAAGATTGTGTGGTAAAAAATTGATGTGAAAATAATAATAATGTAAAGTCTAGAATCTAGAAAGTTTGGATCCAATATGGACTTACTATTCTACGGAATGAGTTCCTACAATCTAAAATCTATGAATTGGAAGGCTCAACTTTTAGCACCTGTGGATGGATTGAAACCGAAATTGTAGAAATTAAAACTAGATATAAAATTTACTATTCTACAAAAACAGCTTCTACGTTCTAAATCTATAATATAGAAAATGGGATGCTCTAAGAAAAAGTGAGGTTTTCTTAAGTATGTACCTGGGAAATAAGTTGTAAGTTGTTCAGCCTATCAATCGTAGGTTTGTCTACGTTCAATTTTTTTTTTTTTTTTTAATAATGTGGACTTTCGAGATAAAAAAATAATAATTTAAATTATTGCTGAAATATTATTAAATAGTTAAATAATGATTATCAATCTAGTTTTATAATTATAATTAATTAATTTATAAAATATCATCCAAGTAAGAAGTTTGGTTTTTTCACTTCTAGTTACAAAATATTATATATTCAAATATTAAAAGTAGTTATAAGCAAACAAAAACTAGGATGGAACTAAAAAAATATACTTGTTTCACTTCTATAAAATGATAAGTCACTTACACACTTCTTTCTATTTACATTGAACCAAACATCACCTATAGATATTGAATATTTTTAATGATATAATATTTGTAACTATTGAAATCGCACCCCTTGAAATATATGTGATAAGTGGTTGTTGGTTCCCCCTTCTTAATCTACGAAACCTCACAACAAAACTAATTTATGTTCGTCAAGTTCAGAAATGAAGTAGTCTTTGTTTCAACCATATATTTCAAATAGTATTGGTCAGCCTAGCAGCCTAGCCAAGTATGGATTTTTTTAGGGATATTTAGTTTTAGGGTCTCATATATACATGAATATTAGAATTTTGGTCTCAAAATTGACCGATCGATGTTAGAGTTTGGATCTCGAAAACACTGTTGACATAAGCTAATGAACAGTGATTTCGAGACCCAAATCCCAACATAGGTCAATTTTGAGACTCAAACCTTAATATCTATAATATAAAGCACAATAGATTTTTGGTCCGACCCATGTGCTTTGATTCAACGATGATGAAAGGACTAAATTGTCCCTCTTTCTATAATAGCGGAGGAGGTCCCATGCTGGGTACGGAGCAACAGGTTGTTCCAACGGCACCCCCGCCTCCAGCTCCTCTTGTACCGCCCCTCCCTCCGTCGCCTCCGCTCCATCCTCGCCGACGCCGTCGTCGTCGGCCTCTTCTGCAACCCCTTCTTCGCAAGTAGCTTCCTCCACCGTGCCGCCGGCGCCGACCATTCCTTCGCCGCCTCCCTCTTCTCCGCCATGACCAACCCCAACCCCTTCTCCTTCAACACCGCCATCGCCATCTCCGCCGACCCACTCTCCATCTACTCCCAAATGCTCCGCTGTCGCGTCCCTTCCGACTCCCGCACCTTCTCTTCCTTACTCAACACCACCGCCGCCGCCGCCAGGTCGCTCCACGCACACGCCTTCCTCCTCGGATTCCGGTCCGACCCCTTCGTGCAGACCGTCCTGCTCACCGTCTACTCCCGACGCGGCTCCGCCGACCACGCCATGCGGGTGTTCGACGGAATGCCGCACAGGGACATCGTCTTCTGGACCGCCGCCGTCTCGAGCCTCGCCGCCCTCGGATGCCCCGCGACCCTGCGCATCTTCGCCTCCATGAGGCCCCACGCCGCCCCGAACGCCGCCACCGTGGTCTTTGCCGTGTTCGCCTCCGCCGGGCTCGGATCCCTGGCGCTGGCTCGGTGCCTGCACGCCTACGTCGAGAAGGCCGGGTTCGGAGGCCGCATCTCCGTCCGGAACTCCCAAGCACTGGCCCGATGCCTGCACGCATACGTCGAGAAGGTCGGATTCGTGTCTGTGCCATTATGGCACGGGTTATCCACTAGTTTATATATATGTGAGACCAAACTAAATAACCCTTTTTTTTAGTATCGGAGTTGTGCCACATCCAATAATTCCTAAAATTGAGAAAAAGGATGGCAATGTTTGAGTTGCTCTGAGTTTTTTGTAAGTTTTTTTTGGACCAAACAATCGTATCGTTTTGAAAAGTAAGGCAAATAATAAATAATTACGACAAAGTTAATTTTTTTATATTATATGATAGTATTGAAAAAAAAAAAATGCATTTTTGCTTACTTTACATGTTATAATTTTATTCTCCATTGTGAATTGATTATTCAACTGTTATACAGCATTCACCGTTTGTTTCTTTGTCTCTTATGCAACACCTACGAAATGGGATCTGACCTTGGATGCTTACGCCAAACACGGAAATCCTTACTGGATCTCAGAATGCGAACACTTTTAGCATCAGAAAATTCAACAATATGATTATATTACTTTCTTAAATTATTAAATATATAGTTAAGACAAAAATAACTATAATTTTACAAAGTTTAGACATACTATAAATATCTACCCCTACTTGCAATATCATACTATAAAATTCAAAATCCAACAGTGTCACGACACCCACCAAATCATAATTACTGCGTATCAAATTTTTTTATTTTAGCTGTGGCAATGGTCCCAATCTATATTTTATGTTCAAATTCGGTCTGATATTTATGTAGACCAACGTACGACCCACTCAAAAATAATTATATATACTTCACTCGGCTGCAAATTTTTTTATATTTTTTATTTATAGTTTGGCACATCCGAATATAATCCAAGATTCAAATTCGGTCCGATATTTATGGAGACATACGTAGGACCCACTTAAAAATAATTATATATACCTAACGAACATACTGCAAAAATTATATATTTTAGTTGTTTATAGCTTGGTACCTCCGAAAATTTATTTCAAGATCTCTGAGTGGACCAAATCAATCCGAACCAACTCATATATATATATATATATATATATATATATATATATATTGAGACATTTTCTTTCAGAATTTGCAATTTCGAGCAACGGGTAGCACTTTAAATTATTTGATATTAGAATTAAAGTGAGGTGGATATGGTGCAGATGCGGTGCGATGCTGATGATGTGTAGAGGTGGGTATATAGTTTCCGTTCAGATTAATCACTAAAATTATTTATATTAGTCACTAAATTTATTTAATGACCTTTGTAGTTTTGCAATCATCGACATATTTCATGGTTCTATGGCTCAGCATAAGCAATTCTACTATCAGGTGAAGACTTTGGTATCAAAAACTTTTATCCACATTTGTTAGCTTTCAAAACCTATATACACAGTTTCATATCAACAAGCTTTCTAATTTGTATCCATCTATATCACAATAATGACTAAAAACGTGTCCATCTATATCACAATAATGACAAGAACTATACACATTAGTACTAGATGTAGATGTCTATGGATACTTGTAATAAAAGGTTTGGTACCGTGAGGCTTTAGCTTTGCTTGCTTTCGACCTGTCGTGTGTGACTTTGTGATGTGCCACGTGTTTTGTATTAGACTGAATCATAAATTGTACTTTTCGCTTTCCCATTCTAGTCTCTAACCTTTTGGAGTTAGCACAAATCTCAGCATATATAGCAGTAAGAGCATCAATTTACGTGAAGCAATAAAATACTTCTTCTTATCTAATTCTAATTCTTTTTTTAAGTTTAGCATTTTCTTGTGTTAGTCCCGGAGCTTGATCAAAGATGGTAGACTCGATGTCGAGATCAGAGGTTCAACAAATGTTCACCTTCTGATTATTCTCGAGATCCAAGAGGAATACTATAATATGAATCTGATTACAAAAGCAACAATAATCAGAAAGTAAACCTCACGTTCTTCCTCGCAATCGTAGTTGCTGACGGACAGAACTGAGTTCAGAAAATAAATCTCATGTTCTTCCTCGCAATCGCAGTTGCTGATGGACATAACTGAGTTACAACTCAGATGAAGGAGAAGAAAGAAGAAAGAAGAAGATGAAAGGTTCTTGCTGGGGTGGTTAAGATCACCGTTGCTCAAAACAAGATTCGCCCCACCACGATCTGCTTCCAGGAACTAGCAAGTTCACGAAGAACTTCTGGAACGCTCGTAAGTCAATATTTGAGACTTGAACGGACTTTCTGGACTTTACAGACTCCCTTAACTCTCTTCTTGGTGCATCTTTCAAAGGAGGCCAAGGGGCTCTATTTATAGAGTGGAGTTGAGACTTCACCTCTTCTTCTATCCGATGTGGGACTAAAATACCAATACTCAAAAATAGAGTTTAATATTTTAGATCATCCCACAATCAGCATAGAAGTGTGCCAGTCCACGCCTACCCCCCGAACACTCCCGTGCATGCACGAGATATCCTGGAGTCCGTGTCCGAGTCCGAGTCCGCACAACAAAAATCAACTTGCATCCTTGTTGGAATTAATCCTTTTTTTTCTAGAAAAATACTCCCACATGGCACAAACTTGTACCCCACTACACCTCATGTGCACACCTCAACACAAGCAATCCATTATATTGAGATACTCACCATTTGGTGTAGCCGATGTGGGACTATCTTTTCTAGTCCAAAGGCAAAAACACCAACAATCTCCCACATATCACAATATATGGGTTGAGCGTTTCCCACAGTGATTGCCCATCATGCATTAGGAGAGATGTCGCTACGACTTAAATCTTCCCGCATAGGTTAAATAACAGCATGATACAAGAATGGACTAAGCCTTGAATTATGCACCATAACTGCAATTCTTCCTACTCACATAATGACATCAACTGTGCTTCTGGTTGCACATTGAAGGCCTTGTGCCAGCCTGGTTTCAGTGTATAATTTTTTGGGCGTCTACAAGTTTACCCTCAAGAGACGGCCTGATATCTCTGTCCATACACTATAGGTGAGTTCTTTATAAAGAGTCATGGCATGAAGCATTGCGTTTCTTTGCGGTGCTACGCCGCTATGCAATGGCTTAAAGCCGAGGCTTTATCCCGCCTGGGTACCTCATCGTAGTGTCATACTACTGTAGCATGAGGTCACAGGCCTCTTCGTAGTGCCAAACTACCCAGCATGAAACCTTGTGCTTCCGTGCGGTGTTACGCCGCTATGACATGGCTCACAAAGCCGAGGCTTTACCCTACCTGGTACCACTTCGTGGTGTCATGCCACTGTAACATGAGGACATCGTCCTCTTTGTAATGCTGTCTACCTCTCTCTATTACGATCATCATACAGCATTAGGCTACCTGCCTATTTGCGGTGCTACTCCGCTGTGACTTGGCTTGCAAAGCCGAGGCATTACCCCTACCTGGGAACCTCATGGTGGAGTCACCCCACTATAGCATGGAGTTACACTCCTTGTAGTGTTGCGCTACCGTGCTTCCTGTAAAGCACTCCAGGCATTCACTCTGTCTGAGAACTCATTAAGGCATTTAAGCCAACCTTCCCACAGGATCCGTTTTTCGCAGAAAATAACAGTAGACAACAGTGATTGTAGTTCCGTAACCTCTCCATGTCACAGAGGACAAGCACCCACCGTTCCTGATATTCTTCTGGTTAATAGTCCTCCCTTGAACCAAAAGCTAGATGCCTAGTAGATTTTTCTTTGAACTAATAGCATAAAACTTTATGGTAGGATTGTAATAACACAATATCAGAATGCCTTCAAGCCTATTTTACAAGCTGTGTCATCGACCAGCTGACGCTTGAGGCCCTTGGTGAACGGATCCGCCAGGTTCTCCTGACTCCGAACATCAATCACTGCAATAACACCCCTCTTGATGAGATCGTGTATTATCCTGTGCTTCAACCGCACAGTCCTCTTCTTCTCGTTGAAGAGGTTATTTGATGCCACCGCCGCAGTCGCCTGGTTGTCGCAATATATCGGTATCCCCAGTATTTGTGCCCCAACCACTGGAAGATCATACATGAGCTCCCGAAGCCATTCTGCTTCCTCCGCTGCGGTATCAAGTGCAAAGAACTCAGATTTCATGGATGACCGCGAGAGCATAGTCTGCTTCTTCGATTTCCACGATATAGAAGCTCTACCCATTGTGAAAATATATCCACCTGTGGACCTCTCACTCTCCACTTCTGAGCACCAACTGGCATCACTGAAGCCTTCCACTACCGGCGGATCTCCGCTGTAGTGCAGTACATATGTCTGAGTCTTCTTGAGATATCTCATAACCCGTTTCACAGCTTTCCAGTGCTCAATGCCTGGGTTGCTCGTGAAATGACTCAGCATTCCCACAGCAAAAGCTATGTCAGGCCTTGTGGCAGTAGTAGCATACATCAAACTCCCGATTACGCTTGCATACTCCAGCTACCTGAGGCTTTCCCTTGAATTAGGCTTCAGTTTCAGATCACACTTGTATGGCATATCGATCCCTGGAAGATCCTGATATCCGTAACGAGTGATCATCTTCTCAACATAATGAAACTGTGACAGCGCTAGTCCAGTGTCTGTCCGGATGATCTTGAGTCCCAAGATAACATCAGCATCCCCCAAGTCCTTCATACTGAACTTCGTCGAGAGGAACTTCTTTGTCCCCGTGACACAGCTTATATCCGTACCTAGGATTAACATGTCGTCCACGTATAGACAAACGATGACTCCTCTTCCGTCAGCAAACTTCGTGTAGACACACTTGTCTGATTCACTGACCCTGTAGCCATTTGACCTTATGACTTTGTCAAACTTCTCATGCCACATTTTGTGAGCTTGTTTTAAACCGTACAGAGATTTCACCAACTTGCAAACTTTGTCTTCAAGACCTTTGATGACAAACCCTTCTGGTTGTTGTATGTAGATCTCTTCGGTCAGCTCGCCATTCAGGAATACCATTTTCACATCCATCTGATGTATTACCATATTATGTATCGCTGCGAGAGCAATCAACATTCTGATGGTGGTCATCCGGGATAATGGAGCATACGTGTCAAAGTAGTCGATCCCCTGCTTCTGAGAAAACCCCTTGGCCACTAACCTGGCCTTGAACTTGTCAATAGTTCCATCTGCTTTCATCTTCTTCTTGAAGATCCATTTGCATCCGATGGGTTTCGCTCCTTCAGGAAGATCAACCAACACCCAAGTGTTATTTGAGGTGATGGAATCACTTTCATTGTCAATCGCCTCCTTCCAGAAAATATCATCTCTGGTCTTCATCGCCTCATCATAGGTAAACGGATCTGCTTCCACATGATAGGTAATGAAGTTATTTCCGAAGTTGTTCGGCCTCCTCGCCCGCTTCGACGACGGCTCAACGAGTTCTGATTCAACCGTTGTTTCAACAACAACATCTTCTTGGACTACTTCTTTATTGAAAACTTCAGTTTCTTGCGCACCCTTTGTCACGCCCCAGAACCAGAATACTGGAGAGCGGGGGAATGACTCAGCCAGCTACGTATTACGGGTAGATGAATACCGTATAATACGATCAATGATGTCTAAAAGACAAGGGGGTGCATACTACATGAAAGTCTCACTATGGTCACTTCACATCTATTGTCTCAATCATTCAAACAAGAAGCAATAACAGAGAACATTTAAGATAAAGCAATAAGGCGTCCCAAACGCTTAGTCAAAATGTTCTTGAGATCTGGCTTTACAAAACATAGCCAGATGATATAGCAACATATACACAATTGTTATCAGCTGCAGTCTGACTTAATTATAATTATGTAAAAGTAAGTGCAAGACTATCCGACTAACATGTCGGTGCCAAGCGGCAAAATGTAAAGTAATTAACAAAACGAGCGGGGAAGTAAGGAACCCACTCGAGTCCACCTGCGATCATTCCTCTAGTATTGACCATCTTGGAGGTGGAAGTAAGCTGAGTCCTCGGGGACCGGCTCTAAATCTGGCCATGCAAAACCAGAGAGGTTAGACCTCTAATAGCAAGTACCGCAAGGAAGCACGATATGAGGAATGAAGCCAGTAATAAGAGAATATGATAATAGATCTCTGCTATCTACTAGGACTCACACAACATCACGACACTTCGAACCAACCTCCCAACCAAACAAGGACAGAAGTTGGCCCGTCATGTCCTGACATTCTGATCATCTCAGTTAAGTAACAGAGTAGGTACAGTACACAAACAAATCAATTTAAACGGCCAGGCAACTACTACGGCTTGCTATTGTGAGTCCCAAGTTATCCTGGAATTATGCAATAAATGATTTCTCAGTTCTTACTATGCGCAAGCAAGGCTAGTTTACCCAGTCAATCAATTACGCCAATCATGAATTAGACGAGTCCCAGCGGGACGCTCATCATTAATATACAATATTCAATAGATAATATAACCAGATATCGCTCCCTGCCCGTGTGGCAGATTTGCAGTATCTGTGGGGACCAACCGGCCTGTCGGGCACTACTAGTCCCAAGAGGGCTGCCATGTAAGAACTCGGAAATCCATTCTCTCCATGCAATCATTATTTTATTTAACTTAATAGTCTCTACATTGAGTGAAGTACCATGCCGTGGATCAAGGTCATTCAGAATGAGTACTTTCGTACGGGGTACGATATGCACAACTCTACAATGATACCAGTGCGGTCAGGTTGTAGGTCTTACATAGCGTAATGCAACAATCAAAACTAACCACGGAGTAATCATGCCTTGACCATAAAGTACGCATGCTTCTTTGGTAAGATAAATAAATAATAAATGAATTAAAGCCTGCATGTGCCTGTATGCTAATATTCGGGATTAGCCAGTCGATTTCAATAGTTCATAATTAATATGAATGTATCTCATTCATTCAATTTAAAAAGACGACTAGCCAGTCTCTTAGTTCCAACTAGGAACGCATGATCAATTATTAGTCAAGGTCACAATCATTATCAATGGTGACAAGGCATGAAAGTCAACTAGTATTCAGTGGGGTCGAGTCTACAACTCTCAGGGTTTAATTCCAGTCAATCGGGGTATCTATAACTCAATTCACGACACATGGTACATCCCACGTAACAATCTATATTTAACAGAAATATTAACATATCATGATTATATCAAGTTTATGCCAAAAGGCGTAAGGATATAAAATGGACGTTAAATATCTAATAAAATATCAATATACAGGGCTATAGAAGATCCAGGGTAAGTAGGGTCAGGTCCAGTTGCGCCTAAACATCAGGTTGCGCCTGAGTCAGACTGCGCTCAAGTCAGGCTGCGCTCAAGTCAGGCTACGCTCAAGTCAGGCTACGCTCAAGTCAGGCTGCGCTCAAGTCAGGCTACGCTCAAGTCAGGCTACGCTCAAGTCAGGCTGCGCTCAAGTCAGGCTACGTTCAAGTCAGGCTGCGCTCAAGTCAGGCTGCGCTCAAGTCAGGCTGCGCTCAAGTCAGGCTACGCTCAAGTCAGCGTATGCAAGACATACGTCTCCAAGAGGCAGCGTATGTACTCCATACGACTCCTCATCAAGGCAGCGTATGCAAGACATACGCCTCCAAAAGGCAGCGTATGAGTCAGACTGCGCTGCGCTAAAGAGCGCACGCAGCTCAGTGGCGCAGCTAAAAAGCTCACGCACACTGCTCACTGTCTTCTCCAAATCAGCAAAAACTCCATGGTTTGAACCCAAAGCTTCAAAAGTCCATAACTTGGTCAAAATAAGTCCAAATCTAACTTTTCAAAGGTCAAAATTGGGTAGAATAAAATTCTCTACCACATGGAACCATCAAAACTTAAAAACAAAGAAGTTTGATAGATCAAAACCATAAAAATCCGAAAATAACTAATTTCTAGATCTACAAAAATTAAAGCCTCAAAATGGAAAATGACAAGTTCTAATGTGTCTTAGAAACATGAGGAGAAGCTAATGGAACAATAAAAATGGACTCTTTTGTGGAAGCAAGTTGCACTTGCCTATGAGTTGGTAGGTAGAGGGAGTTATGAAGAAGAAGAAGAGTAAATGAGAAGGAGAAGTAATGAAGAGAGAGAGAGAGAGAAAGGATTGGGGCTTTAAATGGTGATGTGGGTTCGGTTCATGATGAACCACCATAACCCGAAAATAAACCAACCTAGGCCAAACCTAAAGTAAGCTAAAGCAGAGAATAAAAGCAGAAAGTAAAATACAGAAAATTAATTGCAAGAAATTAATTAACATAAATTTAAAGAGATTTAAATACAAAACAATACATGATAAATATTTAAATAAATATATTAAAGCAGTACATGTATTAAAAATACGTATTCTGGGAACGGGGAGTGACACCCTTATTGTTCTTCGGTTTATCCGTAAGAACAATATTCTTGTGCTTTGTAAATGGTCTTCACGAGATTCGATGATATGATTTAACTCAATATCAAGAAATCTTCGAGCATCACTCTTCTCGACATACCCCAAGAAGATCATCTTCGTAGTCCTAGTCCCCAGCTTCTGAATCTTCAGATCTGGGAGCTTCACATGTGCCAGAGACCCCCACACTCGAATGACATTCAAGTTAGGTCTGACTTTGAACCAGTGTTCATGATGAGTTACGTCCGAAGTTGCATACGGCACTCTATTTAGAATAAAAGTGGTCGTCAATGCAGCTTCTCCCCATTAGCATTTAGGAAGACCCGTAGTTAGCAGCATTGATTTCATCATTTCTGTCAACGTTCTGTTCTTCCTCTCTGCTATCCCGTTAGATTGAGAAGAATACGGAGCAGTAGTCTCATTGATGATTCCATGTTCTTTACAGAACGATGTGAATTCATGAGACCTATACTCTACATCTCGATCACTTCTGAGTAGTTGTAGATCGGTTTAACGTTCAGCTTCAGTCCTGAAGTCACTGAACTACTCGAATGCTGCATCCTTCTACTTGAGAAGTTATGCGAACGTGCACTTCGAGAAACACTTCGAACCGGCCTCTGTGGAGAATTGATAAAAGTCACAGATATCTGAGCGTACTAACTCCAGATGATCAGTACTTTAGTTCAATCGTCTGAGCGGCTTTCCAACAGTCTTGTATCTGCACAGACTTTAAACTCCTCCACCTCCTTACCCCCACATTCCGAAGATAAGGTCCTGGTAGGACAACTTGAGTCTGATTCTGTCATAGAACAACTCTCAGTCCACTCAATGAAGTAACTTTATCGCCATCCGCAGAAGTTCGAACATTCCTTCAGCACCGAACATCTTTTCGAAGCATGTTTCTCGGCCAAAAATTACCATCTGGCTAGTACGAATGTCCATCTTTCAAGTTTGTATCAGATAACAGACTTTTTGATATCAGATCGCCAAAAAATCTCTGGTACGTGCAACACGCATTCCAGTGTCCTTGTCGGTAGTTAATAACCACTGTCTCGATCTTCAAAACTTCTGATAGATATATGTTCACCATCGAGACCTTCGTCATAACATGGCTCATCCTTGGTGAACAGCTCCTTTGAGAGCACACGTGGTCAGATGCACTAGTGTCAGACCACTAGTCAGCTACCACACTAGATAACTCAACCTGTGCAACAATATCAACCAAGTTAAGTAATCAAAATAACCAAGTTTAGCTATACCTGCTATTTGGGCAAGTCACGTGGGACTTGGACTTCTGTTGCTTGAACGAAGGACCGTTCACTTTTAGATTTAGTGGAGTCCTTCTTCTTGTAATGAGAAGCCACCTGCTTTCCCTTGAACTCTCTTGTCTGCACCAAGTTGGCCTTAGCCAGTTGCTTGGACAGAGAGTCCATCTTCTGTTGAGATCGCATTTCGTCCTCAACGTGGATCTCTTGTAGAAGATCTTCCAAGCTAATGTCCAGCTTCTTCCGATGCATTCTAGCATAGAAGTTCCAACCAACAGGAAGTTTCGAGACTATCCCTCCAACGACAAACTTGTCGACGAGGGACATCTTCTCGTCATCTAACTTCTGGCACAACTTCAGGAATTCCTTCACTTGAGGTAGCATCGCCATCTCGTCTTCGAAGAGCCACTTGTGGTACTTCTCGACGATGAAGATTTTGGATCTTTTCTCATCATCTTCATATAGCTTACCCAAAGAATCCCAAATCTCTTTGGCCTTCACTTTCTTGGAATATGACTCTACCAGAGAGTCTTCCTTAGAATTGAGAATCAGCAGTTTACAGATGATGTTTTCTCTCTTCCATTTGCTCTGCTTGACGAGTGCGGCAGCAATAGCTTTGGCAGTTCCTCCTTCTGGAATTGTCGGTTCATCCTCAATCAACACATGGTCTACGTCCACGAGTTGAAGATTAAGGGTGACCTTCCTCTTCCAGATTTGGAAATGTTCTCCGTCGAATTTCTCCAACTTGTTAAAGCTGGTATCGATAAGAGAAACACGAGAGTTCTCCATCTACAAGCACTACTAAAATCTGTCAAATCAGCGACGCCTCAAGACTACATAGGAGGAAAGAGTTGGAAGGATTATGTCAAAACACACGGCTTAGAAAATTATGACATGTTAGTCTTCCGACACCGCGGTAACATGGTTGTCACATTAAGGGTCTTTGACAAGATGACATATTGTGAAAAGATATATCCTTGTAGTTCTCCTACGGATTTGAAGAAAACATCTGTACTTCCATCGGATCATGCCGCCGGCTGTCCTGTTTCCCCCTCCTCTTCCTGCCCACTTCTTCTCTCCCGACTCTACACTTGAGGTGGATATCATATGTGCCTGAGAGAGTCAAATAAGAAGAAGGAAAGTAGAGAGGAGCAGATGGGTCCAGAGCCATGGTGGAGGAGAGGAGAAGGAAGATGCTTGATCAGAACGGATGGCTCAGAACACAACCCAAAATTCATTCTAGCATACATTAGTGTAAATCATCTATGTTCTGTATATATGGTGTAGTATATGTTCTTATCGAATCTAGTATGTAGTATCTGAAGAATGTAACAGAATCAAGATGAACTCACATAATGTAATACTAAAACGTCATCTACTACTATATAAGATAGTGATAGGTTGTCGTATCATCATTGCCGAGGAGGAGCCACTTCCTTCGGCTCTACAGAATCAATGCCATCCAAGGAAGGCAAAACTGAATCAGCATTGTCTTCCGGATCGTCCTCATCAAGGCATAACGGGCTGCTCAGCGTGCCCAGCTTCTTCAACTTCTCGCTGGCTGCAGAGTCGAAATGGGAACGGGTCCTCTTTGTCGGCCCGGAGCTCTGACTCGCACTCGTCACCTCGCTACCGGTTTTCTCTCCTCCTCTGACGCGGGTCATAAGAAAAGTAATTTCGCACCTCTTCTTCACATAAACATCATTGCCGCCTTGTACTCGAGCCTCCTCGTCTGTGACGCTATCCAACTTCTCGGTGCCTACATTGTCACTCGAATCTCCCACTACTGATATCATACTTGTAAATGTGATCTCCCAGAGTATACGTCCTACTCAGATGGATCTCTCAGAGTATCCTCTCTGGTTGGTTGTCGTATCATCATTGCCGAGGGATGAGGGTCGTAGTACCAATACAATCCAGAGATTGACACAGTACTAATTCATATATGTAGTCCAATACAAATAGTCTAATATAAAAACAACCCAATACAAAAAGTCCAATAGAAATAAGTACTAATAGCTAATGAGAACCACGCAGCTCATGCAAACGCTCAGTGATACGATCACGCAACCACCTCGAAAAAGCGAGATCTTTGGCGTGAGGAGAGATGTCGTCCCTTGCAAGTGTTGCACGAATATAACTCCCGGTCTCACTAGCTACCGGTGCTGGATGAATAGAACTCTCGGTCTCACTAGCAACCGGTGCCACTTCCTCCTTAACTATAGGAGGAGCCACCTCAACATTCATTGTTTCCCTCAAACGACGTGCCGTTTCTCGGGTCATGGGTGCCATCTGGTAAGCAAGCTAATATAATTGTAACATAAGCAAGCTAACTAAAGGAACCATCATGTAATTTGAGTACATTTTTGTCACGCCCCAGTACCGAGATACGGAGACGGACTAGGCCAGCTACACCATATGAGGTACGTAACGTCATATGGCGATCGTGGCTGTCGAGAGACTAGGGGGTACATGCTACAATCAAGTCTCCTATGGTCCCACAGAGTTCTATGTCTCAATCAATCAAATCACATCAGCAAATAGATGAACATTAAAGATAAAGCAGTAAGGCGTCCCTGACGCTTCATCTAAATGATCATGAGAGACTAGCTTTATAATTTAGCTATCTCAGAGAGTCAGGAGTACAAAATTATACACAGCTGCAGTCTGTTTAATTACAATTATGTACTGACACAAAATATCAAGTAATCCGGCTAACAGATGTCGGTGGCTAAACGCCGCAAAAGTATAAGCAGGAGTGGTGGAGAAGAAACCCACTCGAGTCCCCGAACTGCCATGCTCCTAGTATGCACCATGGATGTCAGGGAGGAAGATCGTGTCCTCAGGCTCTGCTACGGGATCTGGCCAAACAAAACCAGCGGGGTCAGCCCCGAATAGCAAGTACCGCCAAAGGGGCACAAGAGTTAAGATTAAAAACCCAGTTAAATAGAATGATTGATAATAGTAATACTTATGCTACCATTATAGGGTAACGCCACATCCTCGAACCCATATGGCACCCTTACAACCAAACAAGGACAAAAGGTGCCGCATGGAGTCGGGATGCGTCGTACTCTATAACTTTCGCATAAGTTAAAGGGTATAAACAACAAAATCTCCTGATCGTGACTTCGGTCGATAGCCTATCGCAGCACAATAACCAACCCAACAATCAAACAAGAACATGGGTTGGATTATGCACCATGATAGACCATGTTCCTCAGTCATTCACAGAAGTAGCACTTCACAACCAGAATAAGTCTTCCGTTCATAACTTCGGTCCGCAGCCTGTCATAGTACGATAACCAATCCAACAATCAAACAAGAACATGGGTTGGATCACGTACCATGACAGTCCGCTTCCTTCAGTTATTCATGGAAGGTAATAGGATACAAGCAAGTCGTTTTCACGGCCAATCAAGTCTACGAGTTTCTAGTGGGACGAGGTTATCATCGCATTATGTTAATAGGAAATCCTCAGATCGTATCTTTCCAGCAAGGCTAGCCAACCCAGGGGTTCGCGTAGACAGGTATGATTGAGCACAGGTCCCTCGCAAGGCCACCTTGCTAAAACATATAATATATAGCAGGAATTAATCGGATACAGTCATCCACTCGTTGCAGATGACACAGTATCCGTGGAGACCAGCCGGCGCGTCAAGACAGTATCTCAAGGCGGCTGGTGTAACACGATCTCGGAATTTTGCCCTTCCCATGCATCTAGTATATTTAGTTGCCTAATTTAACCCTAGGTGAAATCTTGTTCTTTCATGCTGTGGCCTGCATGATTATCCTCCTAAAGACGTACTTTAGTACGAGCACCCCAAAGAGGATCCATGTCAATCAGTATGTCAACATGTTCTACCCTCCTTAGTGTAATGCATAATTGCAAATACGCCACATGGAGTTACGAGTCATTTGTCGAGCATGAGCAAGAACTGGGACATTCAGGTACATGTATCAGGTAGGAACACTTTGTTCTCCGGGGTCACATTAGTGCTCATATCATGCTCTGGACAAAAGGCGTAAGGATATAAAATGGACATATAATATATGTACAATAATAATAATAATAAGGTAACAAGATAGGGCACAAAAGTCCATGCGGCCGGGTTAATACTGGTTCATGCGGCTGGGACTGCTCGCTCATGCGGCTCAGGGAGCCCAAGGCGCATACGGCTGGAAAGGTGGGTTCATGCGGACGAAGGGGTGTCAGCTTATGCGGCTGCGAAGGAAGCAATCGCCAGGCGGCCGGGGTTCAACAGCATATGCGGCTATGATCAGACGAAGTCCTTATGCGGCTGAGCATGGACAATACATATGCGGCTGGATGATGGATGGGCCTTATGCGGCCCAAAAACAGTGGCGCATATGCAGCTGGGTGCAAAAGACTCATGCGGCTAAAAAGATAGCCGCATGAAGATTCATGCGACTTAAGGTAACAGGGGTTCATGCGGCTCAATTACTTGCCGCATAAAGATTCATGCGGTCAAGTACTCAAGCAAGTCTTATGCGGCTAGGAAAGACTTTCCATGTGGCTGAGCTCGAACGAGTCTCATACGGCTGGAAAGGCCATGCGGCCAGAGACTTGCCGCATGAGGATTCATGCGGTCAAGTACTGCTCTTCTTCTCCACCTGTCCGAGAAGAGGAGCCAAGCAACCATGGCTTCCAAGCTACACAAAACCTTCATCCGGAGCCCAAATCGGAACTTTCTTAGGTCAAAATGGGGTAGAATAAAATTCTCTACAACATGGAACCATCAAAACTTGAAAATAATAAAGTTTGCTAGATCAAAACCAAGAAGATCCGAAAATGGTTAAAACCTAGATCTACAAAAATTAAAGCTTCAAAATGGAAAACTTCAAGTTCTAAACTAGTATAGAATAAGGAGAAGAACATATTTTGACAAATAATTTTGTAAGAAAACATCAACAACATTTATGGATCCATCTCTTGAGCAAGTTGGTACTTGCCTTGGTTGGTGGAGGAAAGTAAATGAGAGGAAAATAAATGAGAGGAGAGAGAATGAGATGAGTATATATAAAGATCTTGGGCCCATGGGTTCATGATGAACCATTGGTGAACCAAGAATAGGTTACCCAAATGAGCCAAAAATGTAGGCCCAAATGCAGAAAATAAATTAGGCAATAATATTTTATCAAATATTTTTGGGAAATGTATGAAGAAACACAGCATAATAAATATAGTATAAATACAAGGTAAATACAATTTATCGATTTACGTATTAAAATACGTATTCCAGGATCGGGGAGTAACAATTTTCGAAAGCAGATAAAGTACAATAAATTCAATTTTTTGCCAAGTAGCAGAACGGATGGCTCAGAACACAACCCAAGATTCATTCTAGCATACATTAGTGTGAATCATCTATGTTCTGTACATATGGTGTAGTATATGTTCTTATCGTATGTAGTATCTGAAGAATGTAACAGAATCAAGATGAACTCACATAATGTAATACTAAGACATCATCTACTACTATATAAGATATAGTGATAGGTTGTCGTATCATCATTGCCGAGGGATGAGGGTCGGAGGACAGTCAACTTTATCTACGGCTACATAGTTTCTGCCTCGCCAGTCGAATGGCTGCATGGACTATGTCCTGATCACGATGTCGTACCGTAGATTTAGGATTTAAAATATGGTATTCAGGTCAACTTAATTCAGTCAAAGGGTACTGAACAGAAAGTCTAATTATTCCATATTTCAGTAATGTCAGTGAGCTAAATCATACTCAACTGTCGAGAATACTTAGGAGAAAACTCATTCACAGGATTAGTATCCATCCTTCGTGACATAGCTAAAATTTTATAGGGCTCGATAATAATTATTAGTTAATTTATTCATCATTTCAAAACCCTGAAAATGCCCAAAAAACTTCCAGTATCAGTAAATAGGGCTCGAACCCTAAATTAGAATTCGAATCCAAGCAAAACATCAAATTGACAGTTGATTTGCCCAAAAAACTCCCAGTATCAGTATATAGGTGTCACACTGTGAGTCTCGTGTCCACACAGCGGGACACGACGCGTCCAAACCAACAAAATAGGTGTCACACGAACTAGAAGCGAGTCCACGCTCTCGTGTCCCCCGCAGCGAGTCCATTGTCAGTCTCGTGTCCCCCGCAGCGAGTCCACGCTCTCGTGGACACGAACTAGAAGCGAGAGAGAGAGCTAGAAGACGAGGAGAAACTGGGGAGGAGCTACCTGAGGAAGGAGGAGAAGGAGAAGGAGGAGAAGGAGGAGCTACCTGAGGAAGGAGGAGGAGGAGGAGAAGGAGGAGGCCGGAGGAGGGAGATCGCCGGAGGAGCGCCGCAGAGGAGGAGGCCGGAGGAGGGAAATCGTCGGAGGAGCGTCGCGGAGGAGGAGCGCGCCCAAAATTGGGGGAAAAAGTTGTGAATGATCGAAAAGGAAACCCTCGCTGGCTATATGAAACGATTAGCGACGTCCTTATAGGACCTCGCTAAACGTCGCTGATATATAATAAACGGCGACGCTGCTTAAAATGCGTCGCTACACGTCGCTATATCAGCGACGGGTACCGACGAACTTACGATGCAGGTTCCCATTTAACAAATTGTAGCCGCTAGACGTCGCTATTATTCGCTGTTGGCGACAAACAGCGACGTCTTATATTAACGTCGCTAAAATCCCAAAAATTAGCGACGAACTTTCTTGGAGTCGCTAAATACGTCGCTGATATGACTTATTTTGGTAGTGAAGGATCTTGCTTTGAGATTGTTAGTCCCGGGGCTTGATCAAAGATGGTAGACTTGATGTCGAGATCAGAGGTTCAACAAATGTTCACCTTCTGATTATTCTCGAGATCCAAGAGGAATACTATAATATGAATTTGATTACAAAAGCAACAATAATCAGAAAGTAAACCTCACGTTCTTCCTCGCAATCGTAGTTGCTGACGGACAGAACTGAGTTCAGAAAATAAATCTCATGTTCTTCCTCGCAATCGCACTTGCTGATGGACAGAACTGAGTTACAACTCAGATGAAGGAGAAGAAAGAAGAAAGAAGAAGAGGAAAGGTTCTTGCTGGGGTGATTAAGATCACCGTTGCTCAAAGCAAGATTCGTCCCACCACGATCTGCTTCCAGGAACCAGCAAGTTCACGAAGAACTTCTGGAACGCTCGTAAGTCAATATTTGAGACTTGAACGGGCTTGCTGGACTTTACAGACTCCCTTAACTCTCTTCTTGGTGCATCTTTCAAAGGAGGCCAAGGGGCTCTATTTATAGAGTGGAGTTGAGACTTCACCTCTTCTTCTATCCGATGTGGGACTAAAATACCAATACTCAAAAATAGAGTTTGATATTTTAGATCATCCCACAATCAGCATAGAAGTGTGCCAGTCCACGCCTACCCCCCGAACACTCCCGTGCATGCACGAGATATCCTGGAGTCCATGTCCGAGTCCGAGTCCGCACAACAAAAATCAATTTGCATCCTTGTTGGAATTAATCCTTTTTTCTTCTAGAAAAATACTCCCACATGGCACAAACTTGTGCCCCACTACACCTCATGTGCACACCTCAACACAAACAATCCATTATATTGAGATACTCACCATTTGGTGTAGCCGATGTGGGACTATATTTTCTAGTCCAAAGGCAAAAACACCAACATCTTGTGTATTTTTCTCAATGCATTCAAGTGTATCGTGTAATCTAAACTCAGGTGTGGAGATTTCAGCAGAGGTATCAGAAGTAGACGTATCTTTAGCACCATTCAATATGCAATTAAACTTTTTATTCTAAAGCTTATATGGTAGAATATCTTTTCTATGATTTTAGACTTGGATAACGCATTGTAGGCCAAGCATAACCCGTATGAGATCGGAATATAGGCCTGTCAATGATAGGCCGAAAATCCGCATTCGATCCGATAATATCCGAAATTTCGAATATGGTTACGGATATGGATGTCTTACCGGATATTTATCGAATAACAGATGCGGATACGGAAAGTTTCATATTTTCCCCGATAACATCCGACCCGATAATAGGATAATTAAATATATATATATATATATATATATATATATATATATATATATATATATATATATATATATATATATATATATATATATATATATATATATATATAACATATTTTAATTGTAAATATGAACGGTGTAGGTTACATTTGTTAGAATCACAAATGAACTAAACGAGACTCTAAAATTCTAATACCCGTTAAAATTATCGATAACGGATACGGGAGACAAAACTCCCATCTGTTAAAATTTGGTTACTTTCATACTTCATTATTCCTTTTTTGGGAATATGTGGTTTACTGGTTCAGTTATTACCCGATACCCGTTATAAATTGGTAACGGATACGGGAGCAAAAATTCTCATTTGTCGGATGTATCCGATGGTTATCGGTTCGGATGTGGTATTGCCAACATCCGAACGATAAGCTATCATTGACAGGCCTATATATTGGAGTCGCAGATGACTCCCAAATCGGCCCACAATAAATGTCAAAGCACAACGAAAATTAGCTCTGAACAGGCCAATTCGACCCTCCGGACCGAGCTTTATATATATATATATATATATATATATATATATATATATATATATATATATAGGAGATCAATTTCCGGTGGGAGCGTTATATTATATATATATATATATATATATATATATATATATATATATATATATATATATATATATATATATATATATATATATATATATAATATAACACTCCCACCGGAAATCGATCTCCTATATATATATATATATATATATATATATATATATATATATAACCAGCACATGAGGTGTGGTGGAACATAAGTGTGTGTCATGTTGGAGTATTTTTCTAGAAGGAAAAAGGATTAATTCCAACAAAGATGTAAGTTGATTTTGCAAATGACCTCTAGCCTAGTGGTTAAGAGAGATGCATGCGGTCCAAGTAGTTGGAGTTCGAGCCCCAGTGGAGGCGAGTTCACCACAATTACCAGCTGCTTCAAAAAATATATATAAAACCAATGACCGCTAGCCCAAGTGGTTTGAATCCCAGTGGAAGTGATTCTAGAAAGTAGGGGTGGCCAGTATAAACTTTTTTACATATGTTATAAAACTTAAGGGTGGCCCATATATTTAACACAAAACATAGAAAATGTCAGTATATTTATTTTGAAATTAGGGAAAGGTCCACAATAAACAGAAAAGATAGTGGGTGGCCGTTTAGATACTCCTGTGTGTGTGTATATAGAGATAGAGCAGGGGTAGAAGCACCAAGGGCGCTGATAGTATCCAGACAGAGGAGGAGAGGGAATGGGGAGCCTGGGCTATCCTGAGGAGACGGAGGGGTTCGCCGTGGCCATGGGCGCCGAGAAGGAGCTGTTCGGGGGCGCCGAGAAGGTGCCTCCGTTCCGCATCGCGGAGATCCGCGCGGCGATCCCTAGGCACTGCTGGGTCAAGGACGCGCGGCGCTCGATGTCCTACGTCGCCAGGGACGTCGCGGCCGTCGCGGCGCTCGCGTCCGCCGCGGCCTTCCTCGACAGCCCCCTCGTCTGGCCGGCCTACTGGTTCGCCCAGGGGACCATGTTCTGGGCCCTCTTCGTCCTCGGTCACGACTGGTACGTACCTTTTCCTACCAAGCAATGTATAGAGTACGCTACTATATCGGGATAAAAAAAAAATGTTGATTTTTTTTTGTTTGTTTGTTATTTTTCCTGATTTGATTTATTTTTTTGATAGTGGGCATGGGAGTTTCTCGGAGAATGGGAGGTTAAACAACATAGTTGGCCACTTCCTTCACTCTTTCATTCTTGTTCCATACCATGGATGGTAATGTTTTTCTCTTGTTATCATGTTTTTTTTTTTCTAGCAATACGAAGGTACATGTAACAAAAGTACGTCGTCACTGTATTCGTTACAGAAGATGAGTTGTATTCGTTACAGAAGATAAGTTGTGACTAGTTTTACAATTTTTATGACAAAGAGGGATCCGTATCCCCTCATTTTTTATATTTCCATGTTAACAACCGTTAAATTTTATTTAAGTCATCTAATTTTAAGCGTTGATTTGAATGGTTAAAATTAGATGAATTAAAACAACATCCGACGATAAATAGCATGAAGATATAAAAAAAAAAAAAAAAGAGAGAATGCGGATCCCTCCTCTATATATATATATTTAATTACTACACGGAATCGAGACGTTGGATTTGTATTTGGAGTTTCTGGGAAGTGATAATGGTGAAACTGTGAGTGCAGGAGGATCAGCCACAGGAAGCACCATCAGAACCATGGGCATGTGGAGAACGACGAGTCCTGGCACCCGGTTAGTGTGCTCCCCCAAAATCTGCACTTTGCAGAATAATTTATTGCTTTACTAATTTACTGATAAATTTGGTTATTTTTAATGGCAAAGTGCTGTAAGAATTGAAGATTGTACTTTAATTGAATGATATAGCATTAAACTATTGTCAGTTCTAGGTCAGTGACAACAATAATAATAAAATGAAATTTTGAATTGTTCCCACTTTTTTTTTTTTAACAATGCACTCCCACCTAATTACCATAATGCATAAAATTTTACACTTCTAACAAAAATCTTCAATGACTAACAGTCAACTCTTTTAACGTACATAAATAAATTAAAAAAATGAATTACATCATACTTATTTTACCATAATTAAAGGTGCACCTCAATTATTTGATGGTATTTTGGCCATAATTCAAGGTGCATCCCACTTAAATGGGAGTTAAAAGGAGTTGAATGTTAGTCATTGACGAATTCTGTTAAAGTGAAAATTTTTATACATTATGATAATTCGATAGGGTGCACATTTAATTATTGGTAAACAAGTGGAGGGCAAATCAAAATTTCTCTAGTAAGAATAATGTTAAGTTTACAATCAAACTTTTACAAGCTTCTTATAACCTACTTTATTCCTGCTAATATGGTCCCATCCTGCCTCACCTCTCTCTTCCAATGAAGATCGGCCACGTGGCATTTGGTTGTAGGAGGGTTATAATCCAAGCATTACCCCAATAATAAACTGATATATAGTATGGTCCAACAGATCTTTGTCTGATGGACCAACAACAACAAGCCTCTGGTACAAAAAAAAGGGGGATATTTTAGCATATGTCATTATTCTAAATGTTGATACTAGCATATACCCCCACTATTATTTTTAACTACCAAATACTCCTATTTTTTGTACGGAAGAGTAAAATATTTAAGATATAGCCCCACTTTTTTTGAATTTTTTTTGCTGTGTTACATGAGAGTGGGGTATTTGCTAAGTAAAAAAAAATAGTGGGGACATACGCTAATTTCATCATTTTGGAATGAGTGCATTTGCTAAAATATCCCAAAAAAATGATAAGCAGCTTATGGTCATATCTTTGAAATTCAGCACATAAATGTGTACAGTAAAACAGATAAGCTGTCAATCTTTCAAATCCGAACTGCTTTTGAAAGCAAAGAGAGATTCCTTTTAGGAAAAGTCTAAACGAACCGAGTGAAGACGACTGCGGAAATCGATGTCACATGTCGGCTCTTCATTGGTCAGGACATGAGACCCGTAAAACCAGTCTATCATCGGTTAAATGCTCTTATTTTTATCAACACTGCCTAGCAGACCGGGGGGGGGCCCGGATTTTAAACCGCGGTACCTCGTATCCGCTCCCCCTCCTCATTGGTCGGGTTCAGCGGACTGACGTTACCGGGGGGAGGGGTGCTGACGTCAGCGGCAGGAACCCGACCAATATTATTTTCCTATTTTTATTTCTACAAAGCTACCATTAAACTTTTTCTAACACTGTAATATTTTTTTTTTTCCGTGGGGTTACTCCTAGTAATTATTTGGAAGAAGATCTTGAGCACATTTCATTGCAAGTGACACTGACCCTCCAGTGTTGCAGTGGTACTGCAAGCCAGCAACACCATGTTGAATCTGCCATGCTTGCAGGGCTATGGCGGATTTTCATGGCAAATAATTGATTGCTTGTCCCTCCAAGCATAATTTTTTTGTTTTTTTTCCTTCTGTCCGTCATGCAACAAATAAAACAGTACTCTTGGATTAAAAAAAAAAGTGTTAATTAGATTTTGGGTCCAAGGAGCAATCGAAAATTAGTATTTGCGCCCTAAAAATATCTATTTTAGGATTTAAATACTGGGATGACTCACCATTCCAAATCTGTTAATAAATATTTTAGGGCTAAAAACTTTTTTTTCTTCCCCTTGAGTTTTGAACCTTCAGATTCAGTTTATTTATTAACAGATTTTGGATGGTCAAGATCAACCGTTATCTCATGATCCAAATTATAAGCTGGATATCTTCATGACCCAAATGTTAATTTTCGAATAGTTCTAAGTCTAATTAACCCCAAAAAAATATTGATTAGCATTATGTTTTGTGATTAGAATCCTCAAGTCTTCTAGCTGCCAAATAGTTTGTAAATGTTTGTAGGGTTCATATTTTTTTTTTTAGATAAAAGGATGAGATCAAGGAGATTAGCGGAAATTTATTCATAATGGATCAATAAATTTAGCAGTACAAAGTACCAAGTAACAATGAGGAACCAAATAAAATTTAGATACATAAGGTCAAAGTTTGAGAAATAGGAATCGACAGACAAATGTTTTTTCATAGCATTAAGTTCACAACAACTTTTAATTCTGGAATATAGCTTCTACCCAAAATAATCGAATATTTTCAGAGGATTTTAGGAAAAGAGTTAGGATCGACAGACTTTGAATTGTTTATTTCAAACACATCAAATTAACAATGGCCATTAATGTATGATTCATGATCCTTTTCTCTTTTATTTTTATTTTTTCAGTTCCTGATGTGTGTTTTCTTTTCTTCTGTTCAGCTTCGTTATGCCATTTTTTGTAATGTCAGAAACCGAATCAAAAGATGTTAAGGTCTCATTTGGTACACTGTAATGTAATCGTAATCGTAATGTAATCAAATAAAAATATAATTTTTTTTTTATTTGATTACATTGCGATTACGATTATATTACAGTGTACCAAACAAACGAGGCCTAAATTTCTAGCACGACAAGATTAGATTAAATAAATTTGTGATTTGCTTTCTTTTGCGCAGTTGACAGAGAAGACATACAAAAGTCTAGAGTTCTTCACTTGGAAGATGAGATTCACAGTACCATTCCCCATCTTTGCCTTTCCGGTCTACTTGGTAAGCATGTCAAAATGTTTCAGACTGATCAAACAATGCATTTACCGATAGATTTAGACCAAGAACTGGACATGATATGTTTATTAGTAGCGGTCGATCGATCGATCCATCGATTATTTAGTACTAAATCATTGCTTCTCAAATTCCACAATTTTGTTGGAACTTCTGATCTTGATTTTGTAACTCAATGCAGTGGAAGAGGAGCCCAGGTAAGCGAGGGTCTCACTTCCATCCGGAAAGCGACTTGTTCCTCCCGCACGAGAAGGGGGAAGTGATAACGTCTACGGCATGTTGGTTCGCAATGCTGGCCCTGCTTCTCGTGTCGGCTTGTGTCGTGGGTCCTGTCCGTGTCCTCAAGCTCTACGCCGCACCTTACGCTGTAGGTATCCGTGATGAATACCTGGAAGTTCTCGTGTCCTCCGTGTCGTTCTAATGTGTAGCTTTTCTCTCTCGATACAGATCTTCATAATGTGGTTGGATTTCGTAACCTACTTGCACCACCATGGCCATGATGAGAAGCTCCCTTGGTATCGCGGAAAGGTATATATATTAAGATACGGATATTATGCATTTCCTCGCACAGAAAATGAATGACTTTTCTTTCCAATGTTAGGAATGGAGCTACCTACGAGGAGGGTTGACGACACTGGATCGAGACTACGGTTGGATCAACAACATCCATCACGACATCGGGACTCATGTGGTTCATCACCTCTTCCCCCAGATACCACACTACAATCTGATAGAAGCGGTGAGTATTACATGTCTACCTACCTAGACACTACTTGGACCGCGGTCTTGGACTGCGTCTTTGGACTGTCCGTCACGTGTCAGCGTCCCATTGGCAGGTCAACTGGTAGTAGGCAAACAACATTTTCCTATATATTATTACCACAAGTTCGCTAATGTTTGGTTGGTTGGTTGGTTGGCAGACGAGGGCAGCGAAGCCGGTGCTCGGAAAATACTACCGGGAGCCGGAGAAGTCGGGGGCGTTCCCGGTGCACCTGCTGGGCGTCCTGGTGAGGAGCCTGAGAGTGGACCACTTCGTCAGCGACCATGGGGATGTTGTGTTCTATCAATCCGACCCTCAGTTGAACGGACACAAAAAGTCCAAATGAACGGAATGGTTTAATTGCTTCGATCCCCCGATCGATGATGAATTTTGCATATTTGTTTTATTTTAGCCAAAGATCGACATTTTTCAATAAAAATCATTTGAGTTTGTATTCATCAGAGTGCAAACTTTCTATGTCAGCACCAAATTTCAAGCAAGAAAAAAAAAAGTTTGTAAAATCTGTAGGTGCAAATTACATCCATCCAAGTTTTGAATCTGTGTACATTGGAATTATCTAGTGATCGAGTGCACAAACTTACACACCACGGAGTTTACATTAATCAACATGCGCAAACCTGCAATCTATCGCTACTAGGGCTGTAAAACGATTCAAACGGTTCGCATTCGACTCGCGTTCAGCTCGATCTTGTTCGCAAACAAGCTCGAGCTCGGTTCGGTTTCTCATATTAGAACTTTTTTAGTATATGTTATACTTTTTTTTAATAGATATAAATACATATTGTCTTAGAAATTTTACTCATTTTTTTTTTGTTTCTTATATGATGGTAAATTTATGACGTAAAGAGCATAAGTAATTCAGTAAAAAAAAAATCTTTAAAACTTGAGAGAAACAGTGTTATAGTCAATACAACATGTTCAATAGGACTTTGGCTCGAGCTCAATTCGTTCAAGTCTCTAATCAAACCGAGTTTAAACACCATTTTAGAGCTCGACTTTAAGCTCGGCTCGAATAAAACTCGTTCGATAGTTAAGTCAAACCAAGCTTGAACACTCTTTGTTTGAGCCCGTTCGTTCGATTATCGGCCCTAATCGCTACAAGAATTAGGATTTTTTTGGTAGAGTAGTTCAACACAAACCGTGGGGTAAACTGCGTCTGAAACCGAGATCCGCATGTTCGATGCTGATTGGTCGGATTTTATTTGTCTAGGTTAGCAATGGCTTGCGTTATTGGTTTTGCTCCGGCCAATAGAAAAAGGTGTTTCCGTTCATTTGGACTGTTCCTTTTTCAGTACTTCCAAGAAATTTTTGATTTGCTATAAGCAATGGTCATGTGAAGTTTGGAGTCTTACTTTAGAGTTTAGTAACTTCACATGACCATTGTCGCCATCAAATTCTCTGCAACTGGGAAAAAAAAAAACACGAATCTTCTGTTGGTAAACCGAAAGTATAAATCTATGCGTGGTACGTATTTTAAAAATATATTTGGTAACAAAGTTATTTTTGTTAAATATATATATCATACATGTGGGGATATTCTTTGTTCGGTAACTTGGTTATATTTAGAATTAAATAAGTAAGTCACAAAAATATAAGATGTGATGGGGTCACCAATACTACTAAGAACAGATCTGTTGTTCCATTTAATCATGTCCAATTCTATTCACATCCCTATTACATGTGAGTCACCATCCACATACCTACTCCCATGGTCCACATGTAATAGAGAGGGAGACAGAATTGGACAGAATTAAATGTGACAGCAGATCTGCTCAAGCGTGAAAGATTGCGACTACTACCAAAAATTCATAAACAATGCCACAACCAAATAGAAAACAAATAGAAGACCCAAACTCCTCCAATCATGCTAATTTCAGTATCCAAACCGATGTACACTGGTCCCAAGCACACAAATATTCTTCCTAAGAAAGATTGCGACTACTACCAAAAAAACAAAACAATGTAACTTATACAAGATTGACAACTAACCCAATAACTATACAAACATACAACCAACAAATATTTTTTTTAAAAAAAACCCAATTTCTTGCTCAAATATAGAAACCATACATCTACAAAACAAGGAAAATGTTTGGTTTACAACCAAACTTGTACAATCTTTTTACAATTTACACCCATTTGCTGACATGTGGGCCAGGTCACCACCTGGCCCACATATCAGAAAATGGGTGAGTGGTTGTAAGAAGATTGTAAATGTTTGGTTGTAACTGTAGCATTGCTCACAAAACAAATATAGAAACAAATGGTTGGCTCGATTTCTAAACTCGTATCATTAATGAGTTGCATCTTTTACCACTTACACTACCAATATAGAAAAGCTGAGATAATTTTTCAGACACACAAGAAGACTAATGAAATATTACGTCACGATAAATGGAAGTGGACCCCCATTTTTTTTACGGGACACGGTGACCATGACAACCAATCTATACAATGGACGGCGTCCATGTTGTATTAATTTTCGGCTATATTTTAACTAGACATTTTTAACTATTTTATTTTTTAACTTTTACCATAAACTTTGATATGCATCAACTTGATAGTTGATATCCTTAAAAAAAAGAATAATAAAATTATTCCCTACCCCTCTTCCCCTCCTTCCCCCCTCCCACTCTTTTTTTTTTTTTTTCTCTCCTCGGCAGGTGTAGTGTCCCGTTCCTACATCGTGCCCAGCGACGACAACGGCAACAACGATGGTGCCGGCGTGCAGTAACGACGATGGTGGTAGCGGTAGAAGCGACAATGCGGTGGAGAGGGGGGGGGGGGGGAGGAGGCGGGGGCGACTGGTGGGGTGGGTGGGGGGCTGCGTGGGTGGTGCAGCAAGGGACCGCCAGGGGGTGGGGGCGCGACGGTGGGAGTGGGCTGCGTGGTTGGGAAAAAATGGATAGTTTCGTCAGTTTTTGTTGGTGCTTTCTTTACATGGAGAGAGCTTGCTCTCAACATGCCTTGTAAAAGTTTAGTCCCACATCGAAAATGCACCATGAGTTATCTCAACATATATACTTGGTTGTGTTGTTGAGAGATGCACATGGGGTGGTGACCCTAAGGAGGGAACCATGTGGGTGATTTTACTAGGAGGTAAGAATAAGACTCCAATGATTAAGCATTAATGCTTTTGTCATTCTCTTGGATTAATTCCATTTGGAGCTAAGCCCCAAAGGGGCTTAGCGACTTGGACTCGGACTCGGACTCGGACTCGGGCTCGGGCTCGGGCTCATGAGGCGTAATGTGGCGTTTTGTTGGCGCACTTTGCACTTAGCTGTCTTATGCGACCAGGCTGCTGCTGCTGCTGCCGCATGGAGAGCTCCGCTGACTGTGCAGACTACAAGTCAGTTATGGAAAGACTGATTCATTGCGATTAATTCAGATCCACTTTTTGTGGGATTTGAATTAATTTCGTTGCTATCTTTGTGGAATTTAAATTAATCTCGTTGCTATCTTTTTGTGATTTGATTCAATCTTTCCATAACTAAAAATGCGGCTAGGGTTTCCACCCTCTCTCTATTTATACTCTCTTCTGGCCTCCTTTGAGAATGATTATGAAAATTATAAGTCAGAAAAGGAGAGAGAGAGAGGGAGTTGCTGCCGCCATTGCAAGTCCATCCGAGGAGTCAGAACAGAGGTGACTTTGAGCGTTCCACAAGTTCTTCAAACTTGCTGGTTCCTGGAAGCAATTCGTGTGGGACGAATCTTGCTTTGAGCAACGGTGTTTTGACACCCCAGCACTGTTCTTCATCTCATCTTTCTCTAGATTTTGTAACTCTTTCTGTCCCAATTGCAACACGTTTGCAAGAAAGAACGAGAGATCTTCTCTTCTCTATTTTTCTCCTTCATATTGTAATCTGGCTATTTGGTCATTTGTATCATCGTAGATCTCGATTGCATCAGTTTTACCATCTTTGATCAAGTCCCGGGACTAACAATCTCAAAGCAAGATCCTTATAGATGGAAAACATTAATGCTTCGCTCGTCCAATCGGACTACTGCAAGTTAAAAAAGTTCGATGGAGAGCATTATCAAGTCTGGAAGAGGAAGGTTTATCTAAATCTTCAACTCAAAAACGTTGATCATGTACTGTTGGAGGAAGAACCTTCTGTTCCTGACACTGGTCTACTGCCACAATCAATGCGGCTACCAAACTCCAGGCCAAATGGAGAAGGGAAAATAGCATCTGCAGGCTTCTCATCCTGAATGCTATGGAGGATTCCCTGACAGAATCCTACTCGAAGAAGGAATTTGCTAGAGACATATGAGAGTCTGTAGAAAAACTGTATGAAGAAGACAGGAACAGGAGCAAGATGTTTGTGGTTGAAAAATATCACAAATTGCTCTTTGAGGACGAGAAGTCCATGTTGCTACAGGTGAAGGAATTTCTGAAGCTGCGTCAGAAACTGGAAGACGAAGAGATGCCCCTTCCCGACAAGTTTGTCGTTGGAGGGATAGTCTCAAAACTTCCTGCTGGATGGAGTACCTTCTATGCAAGGATGCTCAGAAAGAAGCTAGACATTAGCTTGAGAGATCTACTTCAAGAGATCCATGTTGAGGACGAGATGCGTTCCCAACAGAAGGTGGACACTCTGTCCAAACAGTTGGCTAAAGCCAATCTAGTGCAGACGAGAGATCCCAAGGGGAAGCAGGCGGCTTCTCATCCTAAGAAGAAGGACTTCACTAATTTAAAAGTGAAGGGTCCTTCATTCAAGCAACAGAAGACTAAGTCCCACGTGACTTGTTACAATTGTGGCAAGAAAGGCCACTACAAGAGTGAATGCAGATCCAAGCCTAAACAATCAGAGAAAGGTGAGCCTAGTAAGGTTTCATTGGTTTCTAACATTGTTGCTATGATCGCACAGGTCACAACTGTGGGGGTTGACTCTGACTGGTGGATAGACACTGGTGCGACTTGCCATGTCTGTTCTGGCAAGGAATGGTTCGTCACGTACCAGCCGATATCTGAGAAGGTTGTCATGACGAACCAGGCCCAAGCTGAAGTTCTGGGGATCGGGACTGTGGAGCTGAAACTCACTTCTGGGAACACTCTGACGCTTCAAGGTGTGAAGCATGTTCCGGTGATTGCCAAGAACCTGATCTTTGGGAGCCTGCTCTGTAACGCAGGCTTGAGGTTGGACATCAATGCTGGTCAGATGGTGATGTCCAAGAAGGGAACATACTTCGGGAAGGCTTATCAAACCGAAAGAATGTTTAAAATTCAGCTTGTCAATCAGTTTGATGACATTAATACAGTTGCATTTTCTGATTATTCTCTTGAGTTGTGGCATAATAGACTAGGACACTGTAGAAGCATGGAATTTCACAACCAGAAAGACCATGCTCCAGACACTACATGCGCCAGGACTCGCACAGAACACTTCACAGCAAAGTCAATAACCATGGACATTTGAAGAAGGACTTTTTATTTATATATAAAAGTCTATTACATGTCTAGAAAAAGTTGTACAAAGGAGAATTTCTACAAAGGAAAGATCCTAAGTCTACAGCCAGCGGCCACCATGCGCCTCCAGTTAGGCGCAACAGTCATCATGCGCTGCCAGTCACCATGCGCTGTCAGTCAGGTGCAGCAGACATCATGCGCCTCCAACCAGGCGCATCCCACCATATCTTCAGCAGCTCAGTCATGTGCATCCAGCTCAGTTGTGTGTATCCCTTCAGCAGCCCAGCTATGTGCATCCCTTCAGCCAAATTCTTCCAGTCAGGCTCACCTGGCCGAGCAGAGCCCAGTTATGTGCCGCTCTTCCAGCCAGGCTCACCTGATAAGTGCTTCGCCAAGCCAAGCATTTAACCCTCTGGCTGGAACCAAGGAAGAGAAGAGCACCGCAAATGCTGAGGCCAGGGAAGGCTTCGAAAGAGCCTCCAAAGCCGAAGGAAGACCGTGATCGAAACCGCGGCTAAAGGAGCAGCTTTCAACACGATCAAAGTGGGGAAACCCCACTTTGAAGGAAGAGAGAGCCTAGCACCGCCATTCTAATCTACGGCTCTTCCGGAATAACGGGGACAAGGCCCGAGCATCCCTATCTTTGGATGCAACAGGCACCTTCCGCCTGCCTCGGAAGCCCTCGACTCCGTCTTTTGGATGTAACAGTCACCTTCAAGTGCATCGAAGACAACACAGCGTCTCATCTTCACCCTCGGGAGCACTTCGTCAACAGAATGCACCCGCATGTTCAAGTTCATGTTGGAAGAACGTGAGGGAATGAGAAGCAAATCTTCTCTCCATGCCACTATTTATAGGCCGGGCAGATCAAACCCACGCACCAAGTGGATGGCCCTCCGAATTCCGTGTAATAAATTTACATTAAATGGATGAACCGGACGTCTCGAATTTAGCCAAACGGCTATTTATAGCACTCGAAGAGCGAGACAGCCGCATCATTAAAAGACATGTCCGATGCGCCAGCCAGACAGCGCATCACACAGACGCGCCCTTCGGCATCAGGCGCATCACACAGACGCGCCCTACAGTACTCGGCGCATTACAGAGGGTGCGCCCTCACACATCTCCATACCGAGTGGAACGCCAACCGACGTGCCCACTCAGCTTTCCATCGAACGTCACCAACATTAAATGCTGAACTGACAGAGTTGGCAGCACGCCTCCCAAAGTCTGAACAGTTGACAGCTTTATTCAGAAAACGAAGCGTCGGCAACGTCAGCATCATCATGACTTTATTTCGACGGCTACTGACACGTGGCCGCTCCACCATCAGCATGCGCCTCTACGGCCATGCGTCCAAATCAGTATGCGCCTCAAAAGCCATGCGCCTCAGACTGCTCTCTGATCCCGAAAGACAGAAGGAAAGTCGCCTGCATGCGCCTCAAAAGCCATGCGCCCCAAATGGTTTGTAACTCCTAAAGGTTATGAGCCGCAGCCTCCTCCTGCGCCCAATCCAAGGCGCAGCTCACCAGATCACTTCTCTCCACCAAATCCGAGATCTTCGAACCATG
The DNA here is from genome assembly GCA_029216955.1 of Iris pallida. NCBI lineage: Eukaryota > Viridiplantae > Streptophyta > Magnoliopsida > Asparagales > Iridaceae > Iris > Iris pallida. The sequence goes on along the minus strand of JANAVB010036419.1, from coordinate 13,613,397 downwards.
AGTCGACGATACGTGTCTTTTGACTCAACTCATCCAAGATTTCAGCAACGGAAAGATCTTCTCTCTGCTACGTGCCGGCTCACAACAGCAGTATGAAGAGTTCTCCCCCTCGATCAGGGCGCAGCATCCGTGCGCCTCCATCAGCAACCTCCACGTGGCATCCCCACACCGGTGCATCCTGCATGCGCGCATGAGCAGCCAGCCTGCAAAACTATAAATAGAAGGATCATCTCCTTCACACACACACAGAGACTCAGAACAGAAGACTCACAACACAGAGAGAATCGACAACAGAGAATCACCGAGAGGCAGTTCTAGACACTCAACGTCTTCCTCCTCTCAGCAAGCTCCAGCACCCAGAGCAATCAACACCTTCAGAGAACCGATAACCGTCGTCAGCCGGTCAACGGAGTCAACGCATTACCACTCGCTCCATTGGCACTAAGGACCCAGCTTAAACAAAAGTGTACTCCTAGGACTACATCCAAGTCCTATATTGTATCACTGTTCTGTTTGTATTAAGATTTCAATCAAAACAATTTTAATGGCAAACAAGCTGGCGACTCTGCTGGGGACTTCTTTCTCCTCTACCGAGAAGGTTGTGTCACAGGCCGACGACGTGAAGGTGGGCTCCTCCCACAAGACGCTGGTAGTGCGCCTCAATCAACAGGCGTACGAGGAGTTCATTTCTGAAGGAAGTGCGAGTCCTTCGAAGCGGCTGTCGAAGCCGAAGAAGACCCGCGCAGTCTGGGTGCACAAAGTCGACGCCTCGGGCACCACTGTTGAAGGGGATGCGCCCGTCCAGCCTTCCCTTTCTGCTGACGTCCTCAGCAGTCAAGGTGCGCCCGCTGATGCAGCGCATCTCTCGGGGAAGCGTGCGGCTGACCACGTTCCCCAGCCATCTTCCTCTCAGGCGAGGAAGATACGTCGACGGAGCAGGGGAGCAGCCAATGCCCCGCGCATCACTTCTGATGCGTCACAAAGAGCCTCTGTCTTTGACAGACTCACTCGCTGTAATGGCGAGGAGAATTTGGATGCTGAGTACTATGCACCCCAGCGGGCTGGTACGAAGAAATCTAAGGTGGCACGGGCCATGCGCCACAAACGTGCTATGCCAGCAGCCGGCCAGAGGCACGCGCTTACGATCACGCGCGCTGCCGATGGCAAGCTGTACAAGGTTGACTCAAGTGCTTCTGCACCAACAACGAGTCGACCTTCAAAGTCCTCATCTCGCTTGGGCGCATTCACTGCGTGCACAACCAAGCCGAGAGAGGCAAACTCAGTGGTCTTGAACTCCTGCGCCTCCTCTGGTTGTGCGTTTGAGGTCCGTTCAAGTCACTTCAAATGCTGTGGTTCCCCCACTACTGATCGTGATGCCTGCTTGGTATTAGATCAGGGGGCGCAGCACTCACCCGACCACCCCGGCGCTTGGCTCTGCCATGCGCCTGAGAGGGGTGTGAGGGTAGCACTCTCCTCCAACGACCTGCGCAACATGATCACTCACAAGCGCCGGTCAGGAGAGTTGACCAACAAGCACGATGCGCCTCTCACGGGGCACACTTGTGCAGTGGTCACCATCAACTACTGTTGCAAGACGGCAGTACCGCCAAAGCAGTCGGTCTTCTAACGGCTACAATCATCGACACCCCTCCGACATCGCCTTGGGACGAAGGTGTCAGCAGAAGAGGAGCTAAAGGTTGCTTCAAGCAACGTGATCTCCAACTCCTCATCTGTCCGGAAGACGACTGCCAATTCCTCGTCTTCATCCAAAAGCCAGCCGAGGAAAACCAAGGCAGCTGTCTCGACCTCTGGAGTGTTCGAAGGCACTCGGTCGAGGAAGAAGTTCTTGGAGGAAGCTGGGGGTAGCCAGACCCTTGTCGAGCCTCCTTCCGAAGACGAAGATGTCCAAAGCACAGCTGCGACGGATCTTCATCAAGGCGAAGATGGCCTCCCTGAAGCCCCTCAAAATGACGATGTCCTCCAGGACACCGCCGGGGGTAGTGCTGGAAACGAAGAGGCCCTTCAAGACAGAGCTGAGGGCAGTCAGGCCCTTGCAGATGCGCCTGTCGAAGACGAACTCGAGCTAACAGAGCCGAGGGGGGGTTTTGTTTAGGACAGGCTGACTCAACACTATGTCACGGTAGTCGGGAGAGACTTGGTCTGTCCTAAAAACAACCTATGCTCACACATGGCCCACGCCATGCCGATAAATACTGGTGTTAATGTTCGAGACTGGAGATTCCCGTTCATCGACTTCGCCGTCTACGGAATCCTTTCGGAAGATCCGAAGGAAGCCGTCTCAGTCAGGAGACGCTCTCTTCGATTCTACTACGATACAGCCACTAAAACGCTGTACCGACGCTCCTTCGATGGGCTCCTCCTTCGATGCCTGTCTAACGAAGAAGCAGCCGAGGCTCTTCAAGAAGCTCACGACGGAACTTGTGGAGCTCATCAACCCGGTCCTAAGTTGCAAGATCGACTGCGACGTATGGGCTACTACTGGCCAACCATGGCCGCCGACGCAGTGGAATATGCTAAGAAGTGCCATGCATGCCAACTTCATGCAGACTTCATACATACACCGTCTGAACCTCTACATCCTACAGTCGCCTCCTGGCCATTCGAAGCCTGGGGCATGGACATTGTAGGACCAATCACCCCTCCTTCATCAAGAGGACATCGTTTCATCCTGGCCATCACCGATTACTTCTCCAAATGGGCGGAAGCAGTCCCACTAGCGGAAGTAAAAAGCTCCAGGGTGGTCAGCTTTATCAAACACCATGTCATTTACCGTTTCGGAGTACCCAGGCGAATCATTCATGACAATGGTCCCCAATTCATCAGCCACATTTTCAGCAGGTTCTGTGACAAGAATTGCATTCAAAACGTGGCCTCAACCGCCTATAATCCGTCAGCAAACGGATTAGCTGAGGCATTCAACAAGACTATCGTTAGGCTGCTCAAAAAGGTCATGTCATCCAACAAACGCGACAGGGATGAAAAGCTTGGCGAATGCCTTTGGGCCTACCGCACAACGGTACGGACCCCAACAGGCAACACTCCATTCTCCCTGATCTATGGGAGCGAAGCAGTACTGCCTCTCGAGATACAGATACCTTCGCTCCGCGTGGCAATCACAAACGATCTCACAGAAGAAGACAATCAACGTCGTCGTCTGCGGGAACTGGAGGTACTTGACGAAAAGCGTCTCCTAGCTCAACAACGCATCGAACTTTACCAAGCCCGTATATCACAGGCTTTCAACAAGAAGGTCAAGCAAAGAACTTTCCAAGTTGGTGACCTGGTTTTAGCAGTCAGAAGGCCAATGGTGTTAACTCACAAGACACCAGGGAAGTTCGAGCCCAAATGGGAAGGACCCTTCATCATTGAGACGGTATACTCAAACGGTGCTTACCGCCTCGCCAAACCCAATGGGGACTTGTTCATGATGCCCATCAACGGCAAGTTCCTAAAGAAGTACTATTCTTGACATCCTCCAAGACATGTATTTCCCCAAACAACCTCTTTTCACAAAAATCAAACGCTTCCGGAATCCAGCTGTTCCGTGGCATCCTTCCGTAGAAAGATAACCACGTCCACATTACCTCTGAGTTATCTCTCTACATCCTACAAAGCGGAACCTTACATTTCGTGAGCTTACGCTATCCTTCATGTTTACCACGTCCACATTACCTCTGAGTAAACATCCCGTACAAACAACTCCTGTGTTGTCGTACATTGACCGCAGAACTTCCATGTCCACATTATCTCTGAGTTGTTCAGCGTATCCCCCAGGATCATTCCTACCATGTCCATAAATACCTCTGAGTAGGAAGATTCTATCATTTGAACCTAATGATTGCCATGTCCACATTACCTCTGAGCAAACATGTTGGTTCCTTCAAACTTATTATCTGTACCTAAAAACTAAGGTGCGCAAAAGATAATAGGTCCACATAAATCATCAAGTTCATGAGATCAAAAATGAACACATCACAAAAAAAAAGAGATAGTGTATTTCTTTATTTTTCAAAGAAGGGAGTACAGAAATACGCTATTTCCCCAGCAAGAGTTGCAAAAACACATAAAAAGAAGAGAAGCTACAGTCCCCGATCCTCTCCAGGGTGGGATGAGAGCTCTCTGACTCGACGTCTCAGGTCGGCAGTGCGAGTTTCCACAGTCGCCTGGACTCGCAGCTCGGCTTCTTGACGCATTAATCCGACAGCCTCAGCGGAAGTTTTACTCTTATACTTCTCATCAAGCTGTCGTCGCTGCTGAGCCAAAGCAAGGGTCCGCTGAGTAAGAGTCGCTTCCTCCTGCTTGAATGCCACGTGTTCAGCCAGGACACGATCAGCTTCAAGTTGAAGTTGGGCCCGCTGGTCTTCAAGACGGCGCATCTGAGCATCAACCTCTGCGATGTTAGCGTCCACCGCAGCCCACTTCTCCGTCATCTTCTCCATAGATTGAGACAACTGCTCCGCCGCAGCCTCAGTCCCAGCCACTTCATGCTCCCAACTGCTCACATCGGCTCGATAGGAAGCCTCGATTTCAGCCATCAACTTCCCTATCTCTGCATCTATCAAGACAGAGAGGTCATTTCGTTGGATGCGCTGCAGTTCCGCGAGCCGCTCGTCCAGCTCAATCACCGAAACCTCCAGAATTTCGGCCATATAGTCATGGCCTTGGTGAACGCGGATCAGCTCGATACAAGGCATTGCCAAAGCTTTTGCTGTCGCAAAGCTCCCCTTGGCATCCACCACTGCAGATACTCCTTTCTCCAGCATTTTGTACACTCCCTCGACGAGGAACTTCACATACTCGTCGGCATCCGCCAGCACCTGCGGCGTCATAGCAGGAGTTGGGGGAGCTACTACAGTTTGCGGACCGGAGGAAGATCCGCCAACCTCGATCTGAGAGGTTTGAACCTCGGCAGCAATAGGCTCTTCATCAACAGGGGCTAGACTGCTAGCCCGAGGAGCCGAAGGAACAGAAGGAGCCGGCACATGCGTCGTGATAGTACCCCAAGTGGAAGGAGCAACAGAGGGTTCCACACCCTTACCCTTCTCAAGCCCGGAGAAATCACCGACGTCAACGGCCACCTCTTCTACCCCCGACGTTCTATCAGCATCAGCTACCTCCCCCGGCAAAACGGGGAGATCAACATTTATCTCCTGGCCAGCCCCAGGAGACAAGACCGGCAGAAGGGTCTCATTCTTCTCAAGTCCCTCTACAGGGACAGAATCTGTCGCTACCGCCTGATCAGTAGCCATCTCTATGTCCATGGTTGAAGCCAAGGAAGGATTTGGCAATGATTCAGCCGACCTCCCTTCATCATGACCAGGAGGGGAATCAACCCTCTCCTCTATCCTCACTGCTTCTGCTGCCCCCGCAACGGACCCTTGCAACGCTGGAGGGACGTCACCAGAAGGCGATGAACTCCAATCCACTTCATCATCAGGATGCCTCGAGTCTGTAGGACCCTCAGCGTCCAAGGCCTCCACGGCAGATGGTACTATCCCAGAAGTTGTTGCGACTTCAAAGTCAGGAGATACTAAAACCTCCGCGGGAACATCTTCGGGACCCTCCTCCACAGGAGACATCATCATTGGTGGAATGCGCTCCTCAGAAGAGCCTGCCACCTCCTTCGGCTTACTGGTGCCCGGTTTCGAAGCACGAGACTTCTTCTTCAATCCCTACAAGAAGAAGAACATAACAATGACATAAAAAATTGGAATTATGAAGCACTCCTTACCTCAGCGGGAGCCGATCCCGTTGGCGTTACAAGTGGCGCTTCCGTAATCTTCGGGGTCGACGTCCTTCTCGACCTTTTCGGTACAGAAGAACCAGCTTCTGGGTCAGCCCGCCTTTTCCCGACAGACGGGTCTCTCACTGGTGCCACAGCAGCAGCCAGATACCCCGCCAATTCTGGCGGACGATATGACCGAGCTGCCACCAACATATTCGTTGTTGCCTCCAACTGGGTTCCAATGATGAAACTGTCACGCCCCGATCCGGGAGCATCGAAAATAAGCCACTGGACGTGATGCCGTACAAGTCTAGATTGCACTTGTACAAGGCAAAACCATTACAGTTCCTGGTAATTCTCAGAAAACATCGACAACGCAGCAGAACCAAGCAGATAAATTGAAGTCACACAATTTATATAGAAATGTATCTCTTTATTGATAATCAAAATGGATTACAAGACTTGCAGCAGAATACAGAGTTTACACTGTTTACAAGACTTTTAGTATAGCCAACTGAATGTATACACTTGCCCTTTAGGCTACAATGAATATACCGACTTCTTTACAATGAACTTGCCAATATGGCTACAATCTCACTGGTATGACTGAGTTCCCATGTTCCATACATTATGTCCCGTATAGCAGAAGACATCGTCTTGCAAGAAGAGCTTCTGCACACCCATCCGATTCATCGATGCCAAGCACTGATTTACAGGATTTCTCCCTAGCAAACACCTGTAATATTGCCCACAACGTGGGTCAGTACATCATCAATGTACTGGCGAGCGGTGCTGGCCCAACTCACCTAAGAAGACAACACTAAGTAATCATGTTATAGCACATTATTAACAGTGGTCTTTCTCGTTGCCTTAGGGTCAATTTCATGTTATAGCCGACAAGAAGTAAAGCATGCAAATCTCATAACCAACATAATTTTAAAACATGCAGTTATCACCCTTTGGTGATTTTTACCCACGGTCGTGTAGCCATCCCTGTATATTTATAATACTTACTCTGCCTGCACAAGACATTGTTAGGAACAATATCATGATTCAATATGAATATCACCGTTCAGGTGATTCTTACCAACAGCCGACATCCTTTCCTGTATTTGAGTAATAACTTACTCTGCCTGCATAAGACATCATTAGCACCTGACCTATCTATATGAAGGTCACTGGCGACACGCCATCTTGGATCATCTTCTGGTGAACGGCTAACTCCAAATGGGGTGCAAATCCATGGGAGGTTTCCGAAACACCGTGCTACTACTTCAGCACCATGGGATTTTAGCGTCCTTTCAGTGGGCGGTAGCAAGCCCCCACTGCAAGTCCTGCAATCCCGATGTCAGTACATCGACACCATCCTTGTTCCCCCTAGGACTAACCGGGTTCCATGGCCCAGGAATACCGTTCGAGGAACGAAACCTTGTCGACAAGTTGTCCATGACCATGCAACTATATGTAACTTATCTAAGAAGAAAACATATAATGCATGATAAGGAAAACTAAGCAAAACCATCATTCTCATCCATCTTGCCATCTAGCCATCTTGCCTTGAGCCAATGCTCACATTATCATCTGCCCATCCAGGGTCTTAGTGAAACCAACATTCTACATCGGCACAGGATAATAGAATGTTGTTTTCCAATCTCTTTGCCACATCTTTGATATCATACCTCTTTCCAACCAACTCAATGTACTTACCGCCCAGTTCCTGGGACTTAGCATATGTTTAGCATTCATTCATTTGAATGCAATTCAAGCATACTCACTGCCCAGTTCTTGGGTCTTAACATCTGTTTTGCCATCTATTCATTGAGCCAAAGCTCGATATACTCACTGCCCAAGTATTTGGGACTTTGTCTTCACCTGTCATGTAATTCATCGCAACAGCGTACAAGCATACAATTCACTTAGCCACAACAGTTTACGTTAATGTGATTATTATCTTTCATTATCTTTCCAAATTCTATGCAAGGCGTTATTGAACAAACTCAACTAGAAACATAGCATACTCATCCTTATTTTAAGCGTGAAGCTAAAGGATCTTTGAAGGGTTCAACACTACTCACATTCATAGGACGATTCCCGCCACGATCGCATAGTCTTCCAAGCGATCCTTCGCATAATCCCAAGTCCAACAAGGCTTCATCGAACCAACCATCCATCATAAGGCATCTTGCGGGTCGGGGCACTACAATATATACCACCCAAAAAAAGTTTCGTCCTCGAAACTTAAAACAAAACTCATCCCCAAAACTTCAACCAAGCTTTTCATGAAACTTCTCAACAATCAACTTGCACCATTTAATATTCTTCTGCAATCTCTCGATTAATTTCAAGTAATGTGCCATCTCGTTACAGCATCCCAATTAATTCAACATAGTTTACCATCTTTGATCTTTCCTCCGACACTCGTGCAAATCCTTAGCACATGATAATTCTTCCCGTGGCTTCGTTTGAATTCAGCATACCACTTAGTCGGAATCATACACATATTTTAGGCGTCTCCGAAATACATGCACTTCAGCCAAGTTCAGTGATAGAGAAAACGAACGAGCTACGGTGTACCTTTCTTTTCGAACATCAGTAATTCTTTTTAAGCATCTCGTATAATCCCACTTTGTTTATTCAATATTCCAACCAATTACTAAGACGATAGATGTCGCCAATTCCAATTCGATAAATTTTCCTCAACCGATCCAATATTTCAAAATATTCAAACTTAGATGTATCAAGTATTCCTTTCAAGTTCATTGTCATATATGCCACCAAAGTTGATAAATCCCATAGCAATATTTTATTTCGATACCCCGATTCTCATCGGTCAAATCTTGTACTCATCATCGATCGCATCCATACACATTGTTTGCAACTCATAAATTCTCTCGATCCTGATTCATCCATCAAATTGTACCATCATTCCACTCTAGTAATATTTCTTGCTGTCCTCCAACATTTTCTCATATTGATCAAGCCAACATATTTATCCTCTCGTATAGGCAACTATCATATTCCAGCAACATTAATTCTGAGGGTCATTCATATTCACATTCGCCGATCTCGGCTACATGCACTATCCAATTCCGTCATTACACTTATCCTCAATCTTGATCCGGTCAATAAAATTATTCCAACTATCTCAAAGCACTACCAACAATTTTCGTAGCTCAATATTAATCAACCAACCCAACCAGTTCTAACAATTCCCAACATTTCAACCAAGGCAACTCAATTTCCGAAATCAACATGATCCGTCATCCCATCCAACATTATAACATCAAAATTTCCTAAATATCTATTCCATTCCAAAGCCTACCTTCCAACACATCTTATTCATTCCAACTATACTCACGCAACACCAATAGGGACATCCTACGGTTTTCCAATAGTCAACTTAGCATACAATCAAGTCTCTACGGTCAGCTAATCTAAGCTAAACCAGACATTCAGCTAACCCATATGAGATGAGTAGCTATCAGGGACATACTTATCTCTTATCTTAGAGGCAACCAATTCTCAACATAGGGGCAACTCTATGGTCCGACCAACTTAGGGACATGGGACACCACCCCAATCTTATGAACTTATATCCAACACGGACAACTGAAGAACATAGCCAACCAATCTGAGACTTAATCAAGCAACCAACAATCTAGGCAACAAACCGACACTCTAAGCAACCAGCCAACAATCTAGGCAACTAGCCAACAATCTAGGCAACCAACCGACAATCTAGGCAACTAGCCAACAATCTAGGCAACCAACAGATAATCTAGGCAACTAGCCAACAATCTAGGGTCAAGTCTTTCTACCCGTACTCATACTCGAGTCATACCCAATGAAGTCTCATTCTAGACTTACCCGCAACCGACCAAATCTATCCGACAATTCTATCCAACAATCTATGGGTCAATCTCGAAGCTATCAGATAAAACTCCTCAATAGAATATTCAACTTTCAATTTCCATTTGCATAGACATAGCATCACTTGTTCAATTCGACTTGCATCCTCATATCGTACTCATATGTCTATTCAATCGGGTCAACTATTCTGAATCATCATCCGACATTGTTATCTCAATACTTTATCACTTATAATCTCTTTCCTACGGTCTCTTCGCGACATATTCGTTTCCCACATTTTTTTAGATCATCGATACGGTCTGTACTCTCTTATCCAACAAAATAAGGCAACTACACAATCATATTTCTTCCGAGGCATCATTTATAAATTTTCTAGCACCAACACGGTCATCTCTTAGCAATTCACGTTAACCACCAATATTAGTTTTGCATCACCTCCTTGTGATCCCATAAGAAGATTTACTATTCATGCACCGATCCAAATCTCTATAGCACCAATCATCTAGCATTCTTACTTTGATCATCCAATTGCATATGACATAACTTAATTAGCTAAGTCATAATTCCACAATTCTATATTCCACCAAACTTGTTATCCATGCGACAACATCATCATTTGACAGGGTCTATTACATATCGCTGCACCTCGATACTTATTTGTATCCCAGCCATTCGACTCTCATAAGGGACATCTACCCTTTCATGCATCAAGGGACAAGTACCCATTCTCTATGCCTCACAATAGTCAAGGGTCATAACTTGTTAATTCGGAACATCAATTTCTCTTAAGCCCAACTGCACATCGTGCTAAGATCATCCATTCTTCAAGTCCATTCTCTAACTTTTCGGTCGTCGATGCAACTCTCTGCATTTTCTAATTCATTCGCAACATCCCGATAAGCGTCTAACATTACCATCAGTTCTATCGATATCCAACATGCAATTTCTTTCACTCAATTCCAACATCGTTCAATATTCGGTCCATAGTTATTCCCACAAAATCTTTCGATAGTAACACCACACTATCGTTACCAAGCCTACAATCCTTCTACCCACTGATTCAAGTACTTGCCTGAATCTGAAATTCTTTTCTTTCCCAACCAAGGCATCATTTCATATTCTCAATTCTCTTATTACCCAACTTAATGCTAACCGACAAGGTCTAGCGATGGTTCATCTGAACACATCAAAATCTCACAACGGTCATCCAACTTAACAATCAAGGAACACGCCTAGCCAACATGTATCAATCGTAAGCTCAGCTACGATTCGATACCACCCACTACCTTATAGGTAAAGCAATCACAAAATCATAGACACATCAAGGGTCAAGGGACATCTTATCACGATAAGGGTATATGTAATATACCACCCAGAGCTCAAGCCATTCCAAACACAATATTCCTTCGTATCAAACCGACATCCAACATGGACTATCCATCCTGCAGTGGTTATGCTGACCACAAATACCGACTCAAAATTCGGTCGATTCCCATTCACTGAAATTCATGCACATTCTGTTCCAACATACCATGCCATCACCCACTGTCGATTGCTGCATAACAATCGACTCCAAAGAATCCCACACATAAGACATCCAGCATATATCACAAACTTATTATAGCATCGCATCATTGTTAATCTTTTTGGTATCTTTTAGAAATTCAACAAAGCACACATATCACAGCCCACATATTTAGACTTATTGTATGGAACACCCAGTGAGAGGTTAGAATGATCAACGGACTTTCAGTCAAGGGAACAACTTAGAATAGTTTGGAAGCAACACAGAACAATCGCAGAAGCACTATGAATCATCATAGAGGCAACTTTGATTTCATCGCAAAAGCAACTTTGAGTATTCGCGGAAGCAACTTTGATTCACCGCGGAAGCAACTTTGAATAATCGCGGAAGCAATCTTTGAATCATCGCGGAAGCAGCTTAGAATCATCTTAGTAGCAACATTGATTCGAAACAAATCGAATAGGAATCCAAGGACGTAAAGCCGTGCTCTGATACCATTATGTCACGCCCCGATCCGGGAGGATCGAAAATAAGCCACTGGGCGTGATGCCGTACAAGTCTAGATTGCACTTGTACAAGGCAAAACCATTACAGTTCCTGATAATTCTCAGAAAACATCGACAACGCAGCGGAACCAAGCAGATAAATTGAAGTCACACAATTTATATAGAAATGTATCTCTTTATTGATAATCAAAATGGATTACAAGACTTGCAGCAGAATACAGAGTTTACACTGTTTACAAGACTTTTAGTATAGCCAACTGAATGTATACACTTGCCCTTTAGGCTACAATGAATATACCGACTTCTTTACAATAAACTTGCCAATATGGCTACAATCTCACTGGTATGACTGAGTTCCCATGTTCCATACATTATGTCCCGTATAGCAGAAGACATCATCTTACAAGAAGAGCTTCTGCACACCCATCCGATTCATCGATGCCAAGCACTGATTCACAGGATTTCCCCTAGCAAACACCTGTAATATTGCCCACAACGTGGGTCAGTACATCATCAATGTACTGGCGAGCGGTGCTGGCCCAACTCACCTAAGAAGACAACACTAAGTAATCATGTTATAGCACATTATTAACAGTGGTCTTTCTCGTTGCCTTAGGGTCAATTTCATGTTATAGCCGACAAGAAGTAAAGCATGCAAATCTCATAACCAACATAATTTTAAAACATGCAGTTATCACCCTTTGGTGATTTTTACCCACGGTCGTGTAGCCATCCCTGTATATTTATAATACTTACTCTGCCTGCACAAGACATTGTTAGGAACAATATCATGATTCAATATGAATATTACCGTTCAGGTGATTCTTACCAACAGCCGACATCCTTTCCTGTATTTGAGTAATAACTTACTCTGCCTGCATAAGACATCATTAGCACCTGACCTATCTATATGAAGGTCACTGGCGACACGCCATCTTGGATCATCTTCTGGTGAACGGCTAACTCCAAATGGGGTGCGAATCCATGGGAGGTTTCCGAAACACCGTGCTACTACTTCAGCACCATGGGATTTCAGCGTCCTTTCAGTAGGCGGTAGCAAGCCCCCACTGCAAGTCCTGCAATCCCGATGTCAGTACATCGACACCATCCTTGTTCCCCCTAGGACGAACCGGGTTCTATGGCCCAGGAATACCGTTCGAGGAACGAAACCTTGTTGACAAGTTGTCCATGACCATGCAACTATATGCAACTTATCTAAGAAGAAAACATATAATGCATGATAAGGAAAACTAAGCAAAACCATCATTCTCATCCATCTTGCCATCTAGCCATCTTGCCTTGAGCCAATGCTCACATTATCATCTGCCCATCCAGGGTCTTAGTGAAACCAACATTCTACATCGGCACAGGATAATAGAATGTTGTTTTCCAATCTCTTTGCCACATCTTTGATATCATACCTCTTTCTAACCAACTCAATGTACTTACCGCCCAGTTCCTGGGACTTAGCATATGTTTAGCATTCATTCATTTGAATGCAATTCAAGCATACTCACTGCCCAGTTCTTGGGTCTTAACATCTGTTTTGCCATCTATTCATTGAGCCAAAGCTCGATATACTCACTGCCCAAGTATTTGGGACTTTGTCTTCACCTGTCATGTAATTCATCGCAACAGCGTACAAGCATACAATTCACTTAGCCACAACAGTTTACGTTAATGTGATTATTATCTTTCATTATCTTTCCAAATTCTATGCAAGGCGTTATTGAACAAACTCAACTAGAAACATAGCATACTCATCCTTATTTTAAGCGTGAAGCTAAAGGATCTTTGAAGGGTTCAACACTACTCACATTCATAGGACGATTCCCGCCACGATCGCATAGTCTTCCAAGCGATCCTTCGCATAATCCCAAGTCCAACAAGGCTTCATCGAACCAACCATCCATCATAAGGCATCTTGCGGGTCGGGGCACTACAGAAACTAGTCTCCCTGTCATAACCAGGAGACATAGTATTCATAGTGCAATACAGCTTGGCGGCCGGATATAAGATCGGCGGTCGAGGATTGCGAACTGGTGTGGTAAACTTAACGCTAGTGCATCCAACGTTATAATACTGCCAGCCCCGGGCTCCATCCAGCAAACTCCCGATGAAGCCTAGACTGCTACTGGGATTCCGCAGCATTAGCTGAGTGTAGCCAAATTGACGAGCAAATCGGCTTGGCAAGTACGGTTCCAGATAACATCTGTTCTGATTACGGTAGACCAGGTGCGAAGGCCGGATACTCTGCAACCAACGAAAACTCCATTTCGGCAAAGTAACCGCATCCTCGCCAGAATCAACCAAATCCTGGTCGGCCTCGAAATTCTTGAAGATCGGGCCAACCTTCACGATTTCCCACCCCTGAAGGAAGGACAAAACCCTCCTACAAACGGGGACGCCAGTGTAAGACCACTTCCTCTTGTAGAAGCGGCGAATGAAGGCATCTCCTTCAACATGGTCCTCCTCAGGGCCAGGACTCATCACATTCGGATGATGTAAGATCAGCTACCCCATAAGATAATGGAAAGGCAGCTCGGCCCGGGGAAAGTTGTCATTATTACCTTTCTCGTGGATCACATCATCAGCAAAAGACCTCAAACCGCGCAACAGGTTGCACACCATCGCGGGGAGGAGAGCTAAAGGTCGTCCAAAGGCCAACTTCACTGCAGGCAAAATGAGATTCTGATGTACCCTCTCAACGGCACCGGATCCCCCTGCAAATATGCAATCCCGGAGCCATATCATCAAGTAGGCCGTCAACACTGCCTTAGACGACATCCGGTGCGCGCAGTGCCAGAAACAGCTGTACGTATCCTTGCCGCTTTCATTGGAATGTGGGGTCCTCTCGTCCAGCCGGGTTATTTCAGAACTCACTTCCGCGGGGTTCAAGCCTTGTGGAGTCACAAACCGGATCCTCAAAGGATCCGCCAAATCCTGCCTGAAGATATAGTCCCTCCAAGCAGTCACGTGAGGCTGGGTCTTACCCTTGTCCCTCCGGTGCATCAGATAATGATGGCTCGTCACCTCCTTGAAAACGGCCATCATCTCCGGGTCCTTATCTTCCAAGACCTGGATCTCTTCATTTGATGGAAAATATTCCTCGTACGGTTCCGAGCCCCAAGGAAGCTTGGACACTTCGTACATCTCATGAAGGGCCAATCCCAACTCCCCCACTGGAGTAAAGAAGCTGCCAGTCTGGGCGTTGAAAAGCTCCAAGAGCGCAAGGAACATCGGCTTATTGAGGTCCACGCCTGCCTGCGTGGCCCGAATGGCGGCAGTCAGCCCTATCTCTTTAAGCTCAACTTTGAACCTGGAAAGCACCCAGGAGGTCAACTCGTCCCACTTTGGGATGTAGTGACACCAACCTTCGACTCTAAAACCAGCTGTCGGATACGTGACCTTCGACGTCAGCATCCGATTTGCAAAAGTCGGGACACTGAAGGGAAACGTGTCATTTGGGACTTCACTATAGATGCTCCCGGGACGCAAAGCTCGGTAACTGAACGAAGAACCGGTTCGTGAGGCGGTCAAGGTGTCTCGCTGGTTCGAGGTGGTGTCAATCGAAAGGGAACCCCCAAGGCACCTCCTTGAGAAGGAGTAAGTTCCCAACCCATCATTCTCTTCGAAGCTAGACGATAAAAGGCTGTCAGTGGCAACTGGCGGTCAACCTGCCGCATGTATAACATCATGCCCTTAGCAGCAAAGAACCAGTCTTCTCTGATCTTCAATATCTTCGCTTCGGAAGAGACTAATCGGTCGCCAAACAGAAAGGCAGGCTTTAAGAAAGTCACACCTTCAGAATCAGCAGACTTCAGTTTACCGCTCTCCATCATACTCTGGAGGAAAAGCGGCAACTGGACCTGGATTTGTAGCATCCTCTCACGAGGTTGGTCCTGAAGGATAGCATCCTTTGCAGGGTTGATCACCGCCTCATCAAAATCAACTCCCATCTGACAAAGAGAAGCGTCCAGGAGGACCTCATTCAACAAAGGGATCGTCATCGACACTGGCACGACAAAAGTGGAAGTCAGGCAAAAAGACAAAATATGTCAAGCAGACTGGCACATTGCCAGGGTATGAACCCATGCGCATCTGCTTCGGCGCATCATCAGGGCATAGGCCCATGTGCGTCAGCATGTCTCGGCGCATCATCAGGGCGTAAGCCCATGCGCGTTGGCATTGGAGCTTCGGCGCATTATCAGAGCGTGAGCCCATGCGCGTCAGCAAAGGCTTCGGCGCATCTTCAGGGAATAAAACCCATGTGCGTCAGCCATTAAAACCTCGGTGCATGATAAAGGTATAAACCTATGCACGTCGGCAGGATAGAACCTCGGCGTATCATCAAAAGACCGAAGTCTATACGCGTCGGCAGTTAGGGCACAGGGCCCAAAGCAGAGACGAAACCCACCTGTCACCTCAGGACGAACGTCGGCAAGAGGCTCAAGAGTGATAGGTACATCCTCATCGACAGACTCCTTCGCTTTCTCCTTCCCTTTGCCGGCAGCACCGCGAGGAGTCTTGGGAGCCATCCTCTCGAGGAAGGAGAAGTTAGGGTTTTGAAGAAGAAACTCTAAAGAAGCAGAGGCACAGAGAAGAAGAGCCCTTTCTCTCTCAAACTCTTATCTATTTATAGGGCTTGGTCGCACGCGTGAACAGATGACGTGTGATCTCAGCCGTCGCCTCGGGTTCTGTGCAGGGATAGCAGCAAATAAAACCAAAAGATCATCATTAATCTTTTTGGTTACCGAGGCACCATCATCATTAACTGAGAAGAGCATGCGCCCGAACAGGCATGCGCCCAGAAATCATGCTCCCTAAACTCCATGCTTCTTATTCAAAGTATTCCAAAACTTATTCAAAAGTTTTGAAAACTTTGAAGGGGGTCTTGTAGAAGCATAGAATTTCACAACCAGAAAGACCATGCGCCAGACACTACATGCGCCAGGACTCGCACAGAACACTTCACAGCAAAGTCAATAACCATGGACATTTGAAGAAGGACTTTTTATTTATATATAAAAGTCTATTACATGTCTAGAAAAGGTTGTACAAAGGAGAATTTCTACAAAGGAAAGATCCTAAGTCTACAGCCAGCGGCCACCATGCGCCTCCAGTTAGGCGCAGCAGTCATCATGCGCTGCCAGTCACCATGCGCTGTCAGTCAGGCGCAGCAGACATCATGCGCCTCCAACCAGGCGCATTCCACCATATCTTCAGCAGCTCAGTCATGTGCATCCAGCTCAGTTGTGTGCATCCCTTCAGCAGCCCAGCTATGTGCATCCCTTCAGCCAAATTCTTCCAGCCAGGCTCACCTGGCCGAGCAGAGCCCAGTTATGTGCCGCTCTTCCAGCCAGGCTCACCTGATAAGTGCTTCGCCAAGCCAAGCATTTAACCCTCTGGCTGGAACCAAGGAAGAGAAGAGCACCGCAAATGCTGAGGCCAGGGGAGGCTTCGAAAGAGCCTCCAAAGCCGAAGGAAGACCGTGGTCGAAACCGCGGCTAAAGGAGCAGCTTTCAGCACGATCAAAGTGGGGAAACCCCACTTTGAAGGAAGAGAGAGCCTAGCACCGCCATTCCGATCTACGGCTCTTCCGGAATAACGGGGACAAGGCCCGAGCATCCCTATCTTTGGATACAACAGGCACCTTCCGCCTGCCTCGGAAGCCCTCGACTCCGTCTTTTGGATGTAACAGTCACCTTCAAGTGCATCGAAGACAACACAGCGTCTCATCTTCACCCTCGGGAGCACTTCGTCAACAGAATGCACCCGCATGTTCAAGTTTATGTTGGAAGAACGTGAGGGAATGAGAAGCAAATCTTCTCTCCATGCCACTATTTATAGGCCGGGCAGATCAAACCCACGCGCCAAGTGGATGGCCCTCCGAATTCCGTGCAATGAATTTACATTAAATGGATGAACCGGACGCCTCGAATTCAGCCAAACGGCTATTTATAGCACTCGAAGAGCGAGACAGCCGCATCATTAAAAGATATGTCCGATGCGCCAGCCAGACAGCGCATCATACAGACGCGCCCTTCGGCATCAGGCACATCACACAGACGCGCCCTACAGTACTCGGCGCATTACAGAGGGTGCGCCCTCACACATCTCCATACCGAGTGGAACGCCAACCGATGCGCCCACTCAGCTGTCCATCGAACGTCACCAACATTAAATGCTGAACTGACAGAGTTGGCAGCACGCCTCCCAAAGTCTGAACAGTTGACAGCTTTATTCAGAAAACGAAGCGTCGGCAACGTCAGCATCATCATGACTTTATTTCGACGGCTACTGCCACGTGGCCGCTCCACCATCAGCATGCGCCTCTACGGCCATGCGTCCAAATCAGTATGCGCCTCAAAAGCCATACGCCTCAGACTGCTCTCTGATCCCGAAAGACAGAAGGAAAGTCGCCTGCATGCGCCTCAAAAGCCATGCGCCCCAAATGGTTTGTAACTCCTAAAGGTTATGAGCCGCAGCCTCCTCCTGCGCCCAATCCAAGGCGCAGCTCACCAGATCACTTCTCTCCACCAAATCCGAGATCTTCGAACCATGAGTCGACGACACGTGTCTTTTGACTCAACTCATCCAAGATTTCAGCAACGAAAAGATCTTCTCTCTGCTACGTGCCGGCTCACAACAGCAGTATGAAGAGTTCTCCCCCTCGATCAGGGCGCAGCATCCGTGCGCCTCCATCAGCAACCTCCACGTGGCATCCCCACACCGGCGCATCCTGCATGCGCGCATGAGCAGCCAGCCTGCAAAACTATAAATAGAAGGATCATCTCCTTCACACACACACAGAGACTCAGAACAGAAGACTCACAACACAGAGAGAATCGACAACAGAGAATCACCGAGAGGCAGTTCTAGACACTCAACGTCTTCCTCCTCTCAGCAAGCTCCAGCACCCAGAGCAATCAACACCTTCAGAGAACCGATAACCGTCGTCAGCCGGTCAACGGAGTCAACGCATTACCACTCGCTCCATTGGCACTAAGGACCCAGCTTAAACAAAAGTGTACTCCTAGGACTACATCTAAGTCCTATATTGTATCACTGTTCTGTTTGTATTAAGATTTCAATCAAAACAATTTTAATGGCAAACAGACACGTTCATTGTAAAAGAATTAACAAAATGTCTAGTCTAGGACTTATCTCCAAATGTGGGGGTAAGGTGGAGAAGTGTGAAGTATGTGCTCAGACGAAGATCACAAGGAAGCCCTTTCATCGGGTCAATCGAAGCACAGATCTTCTGGAGTTAGTACACTCCGATATCTGTGACTTCAAACATTTCTCCACGAAGGCCGGGATGAAGTATTTCATAACCTTCATCGACGACTTCTCAAAATACGCGTTCGTCTACTTGCTGAAGACTAAAGACGAAGCTTTCGAGAAGTTCAGAGAGTTCAGGGCCGAAGCTGAACGGCAGACTGGACAACAACTGTCACGTCCCAGAACCAGAATACTGGAGAGCGGGGGCAGACATAGCCAGCTACGTATATAAAATAGAATCCATCTCGCTATACGGTCACGGCTGTCTAGAAACATGAGGGTTTACTACAAGCCAACAGTCTTCTATGGTCATGAAAAAGCCTAGTGTCTCAATAATCAACAAGTAAGTAAAGTCACAAGATGTATGATCATTAAATATACAATAATAAGACGTCCCAAATATTACATATTCAGCTGATCATGAAGCTAGTCGTTACAAAATGTTAGGACTAGCAAGAGTTTTAGTCATACATGATCAACCCTAGGATCTGTCAATCATGTTACAGCCCGTAGGCAGACAGTAAGTAAGTACAATCGAGCTAAACAGGTGCTCGTCGGCTAAACGCCTCAAAAGAATATTTTTTACAATAAAGTGGGAGAGCCAAAAATAACCCACTCGTTGCCCTGGTTACGCCTAGTGTTCACCATCGGGCTGGAAAAGCGGTAGATCCTCTGGAGCTGCTCCGAAATCTGGCCATACAAAACCAGCTGTGTCAGATTCCAGAAAGAGCAAGTGCCACAAAGGAAGCTTCACTTAGGAACTAAAACCAGCAATCAGCACAAGAGTATAAAATAAAAGTAAGAACTAGAGATAAAGAAAATACATCAAGGTGATATATGACAAGATAACCATGGAACTATTCAGATAACCAGATTACAACCCGTAAACCAAACAAGGACTGGGGTTGTAACCCTTCGTCTGAACAGAACTTGGAATTCTTACCATTTATCGATAAAATAAATACAGGCATTCTGGTCATGCAGTAATCTGGAACAAAATCAGGACAAGACTAGACAGGTTAGACTCCATCCAATCATTTCACGGCCAAGCAAGAATTACGGCTTGATACTTTAACTAACTAGAGTTATCACAGGCCTAGTTACTAGCAAGATGCAGTGAGAATCTTCCACAGCCACAAGCCCTGCAGACCATCCAGGTTACCCGGGTTAAAAGATTTAGAGTTGAATTCAGGTGGGTACATCGTCCAGAAAACGAATGTACCCTTAGGTAGCTTGAAGGGTGCAACACATGACAGTGTGCTGGAAATGTGCCCTACTCGACGGCAGGCTACAGATCCCAAGGCGTGCCCAGGTAACGGGATTGCCTGTAGCTGGGAGATCTCTTTATGACTAGTGTATTAATCTAGTTATTAGCCTTAGTCCATTTCAATAGGTACTCCTGACCGTGGTACTCAGGAGTCCCCTCCTAGACATGATGCAAGACAGGACTGGATTATTTGTACAAGCACAATCATCCACGGTGTCCGAATTAATTATACAGGTCATGTCATGTCAGGTAGCCGTCGCAACAGCTTATCAAGATATATCATGTCAGGTTATCATGTCAAGAGTACTGGTCAAGAGTGCGCCACTACGGGCCACTATCAGGTCATGTCATGTTCACTTGTCAGGAATACACCACGACGGGTCACTTCGTGTTCAGGTACATGTGCCAGGCATCATAGTGCAAGCATTCAATAAGGAGACCCAATCTATGCTGAGATTACAAGACATAAATAAATCAGTAATAATCAAGTAATAATGATAAATCATTAAAGCAAGGTATAGGGAGGGGCCATGCGGCTCGAAAAGAAGTTCTCTTGCGGCCAGCGGGAAGCAAGTGGTGCATGCGGCTGGGAGCAAGCGGGGAAGCATGCGGCTCAAGAAACTGAGCCTTATGCGGCAAGCAGGAAGCAGGTCCATGCGGCTCAAGAAGAAGTCTCATGCGGCCAGCGGGAAGCGACCTATGCGGCTCAAGAGGAGTGGAGTATTATGCGGCTGGGGTCGAGCGAGTTCCATGCGACTCAAGAAGTGGGCCCATATGCGGCTAGAACTCAAGGGCCTCATACGGTGCATTAGGTTCAGCCCTTATGCGGCTCTGGGAGGTTCGGATTCATGCGGCCGGAAGAAGCGGGGTCCCATGCGGCTAGGAAGGGGGAAGGGTGCATGCGGCTCAAGAGTAGCATCTCATGCGGCTCAAGAAGTTGAGAGTATTATGCGGCTGGGGAAGTAGGCTTATGCGGCTAGATGAGCTCGACCCTCATGCGGCTCAAGTCCTTCCAGTCATGCGGCTGAATAAAACACTCGCCGCATGAAATATTCATGCGGTCAAGTCAAGCACAGTCCATCTTCTCCAAAATTCCGAGAAGAAGAACACCATGAGAGCCAAGTCCTCAAGCTCCATAACTCTATCATCCGGAGCCCAAATCCGAACTTCCATAGGTCAAAATGGGGCAGAACAAGATTCTCTACAATATGGAACCATCAAAACTCAGAAATAACAAGATTAAGTAGATCAAAATCCAGGAAATTCGAAAATAAAGTAAACTTAGATCTACAAGAATCTAGCCATGGAAAGTGGAAATGCCAAGTATTAAAGTAAGTTAAAATGCTGTAAAGAAGAGAATGAAGTAATAAAATTTGAGTTCCTCCATGAAGCAAGTTGCACTTGCCTAGACCTCTCTCTCTCTGGTAGGTGAAGAATTAATGGAAGAAGAAGAAGAGGTTAATGAAGAGAGAGAAAGAAGAATGGGTAATAAATACCAAAGGTGGTGGTAGGTAGGGGTTCACCCCTTGGTCCATGATGAACCAATAACAATCCCAAACCGACCCAAGCCAACCCGAACCAAGAATAAACCAAGCCAAGAAGGAAAAGCTAAACCAGGAATTATGCAATGCAAGATAAAATACGTACACGTGTTCCATAATACGTAATACGAACCACAGGCATTACAACAACTCAAGAGGTTGAGAAGTGATCGAGGTGGGGAGTACAGGTCTCATGACTTTGCGTCGTTCTGCAAAGAACATGGAATCATATACGAGACTACTGCTCCATATTCTCCTCAATCCAATGGAGTAGCAGAGAGGAAGAACCGAACATTAACAGAAATGGTGAATTCAATGCTACTTACGGCAGGTCTTCCAAAATGCTACTGGGGAGAAGCTGCATTAATGACCACTTTCATTCTGAATAGAGTGCCATATGCAACTTCGGACGTAACTCCTTATGAACTCTGGTTCAAAGTCAGACCAAACTTGAATGTCATTCGAGTGTGGGGGTGTCTGGCGTATGTGAAGCTCCCAGATCTGAAGATTCAGAAGCTGGGGATAAGGACTACGAAGGCGATCTTCTTGGGATATGCCGAGAAGAGTGATGCTCGGAGATTTCTTGATATTGAGTCAAATCATATCATCGAATCTCGTGATGCTGAATACTTTGAAGACAAGTTTACAAAAGACAAAAATATTATTCTTTCGGACATTCCGAAAAATGATGTAGGTGCAAATGAGACTGAAATCTCATATGGGCCAGTAGTCCAAGAAGAAGCTGTTGTTGATGAAACAACTCTTGTACCAGAACTCGCAGAGCCGTCAACAAAGCGAGCGAGGAGACCTAAAGACTTCGGAGATGACTTTGTCACCTATCATGTGGAAGCAGATCCGCTTACCTATGATGAGGCGATGAAGACCAGAGATGCTATCTTCTGGAAGGAGGCAGTGAATGACGAGTTTGACTCTATCACCTCCAATAACACATGGGTGTTGGTAGATCTACCTGAAGGAGAAAAGCCCATCGGATGTAAATGGATCTTCAAGAAGAAGATGAAGGCAGATGGAACTATTGACAAGTTCAAGGCCAGGATGGTAGCCAAGGGATTTTCTCACAAACAGGGGATAGACTACTTTGACACGTACGCTCCAGTAGCTCGGATGACCACCATCAGGATGTTAATCGCTCTAGCAGCTATACATAAGTTGGTGATACATCAGATGGATGTAAAGACAGCATTCATGAATGGGGAGCTGACCGAAGAGATTTACATGCAATAGCCAGAAGGATTTATCGTCAAAGGTCTTGAAGACAAAGTCTGCAAGTTGGTGAAATCATTGTATGGTTTGAAGCAAGCTCCCAAGATGTGGCATGAGAAGTTTGACAAAGTTATTAGGTCAAACGACTACAGAGTCAGCGAGACGAACAAATGTGTTTACACAAAGTTCGCTGATGGAAGATGAGTCATCGTTTGTCTGTACGTGGACGACATGCTAATCCTAGGGACGGATATAGGATGTGTCACGGAGACAAAGAAGTTCCTCTCAACCAAGTTCAGTATGAAGGACTTGGGGGATGCAGATGTCATCTTGGACATAAAGATCATCCGGACAAACACTGGAGTAGCGCTGTCACAATCTCACTACATTGAGAAGATGCTCACACGCTATGGGTATAAGGATCTTCCAGGGATCGATACGCCATACCGGTGTGATCAGAAGCTGAAGCCAAACTCGAGGGAAAGCGTCAGGCAGCTGGAGTATTCTAGCATTATAGGAAGTTTAATGTATGCAACCACTGCCACAAGGCCTGACATAGATTTTGCCGTGGGAATGCTGAGTCGGTTCACAAGCAACCCAGGAGTTGAGCACTGAAAAGCTGTAAAGCGGGTGATGAGATATCTCAAGAAGACTCAGACATATGCACTGCACTACAACGGGTATCCGACAATAGTGGAAGGCTTCAGTGATGCTAGCTGGTGTTCAGAGGTGGAAAGCGAGAGATCCACAGGTGGATATGTCTTTTCCTTGGGTGGAGCTGCTATATCATGGAAGTCGAAGAAGCAGACTATACTCTCTCGTTCCTCCATGGAATCTGAATTCTATGCACTTGAAACTGCAGCAGATGAAGCCGAATGGCTTCGGGAGCTCATGTATGATCTTCCAGTGGTTGGGGCTCAGATACCGACGATACCGATATACTGTGACAACCAGACGACTGCGGTGGTGGCATCAAATGACCTCTTCAACGGAAAGAAGAGGACTGTGCGGTTGAAGCACATGGCAGTACACGATCTTATCAAAAGAGGTATAATTGTAGTGATTGATGTTTGGAGTCAGAAGAACCTGGCAGATCCGTTCACAAAGGGCCTCAAGCGCCAGTTGGTCGATGATACAGCTTGTAAAATGGGCTTGAAGGCATTCTGATAGTGTGTCTTTATAATCCTACCATAAAGTTTTATGCTATTAGTTCAAAGAGAAATCTACTAGGCATCTAACTTTTGGTTCAAAGGAGGATCACTGACTGGGAAACTATCAGGTAACAGTGGGTACTTGTTCTCTGGAACATGGAAGGGATACGGACCCATAACCACTGTTGTCTACTATGTATTTTCTACGGAAAAAATAGATCCTGTGGAAGGTTGGCTTAAACGCCTTAATGAGTTCTCAGACAGAGTGAATGCCTGGTGTGCTTTACAGGAAGCACGGTAGAGCAGCACTACAAGAAGTGAAACTCCATGCTACAGTGGGGTGACTCCACCATGAGGTTCCCAGGTCTGGGGTAATGCCTTGACTTTGCAAGCCAAGTCATAGCGGCGTAGCACCGCAAATAGGCAGGTAGCCTAATGCTGTATGACGTAATTAAAGAGTTGTAGACAGCACTACAAAGGGGAGGATGGCCCCATGTTACAGTGGTACGATACCACGATGAGGTACCCAAGTAGGGGTAAAGCCTCGGCCTTGCAAGCCATGTCGTTGCGGCGTAACACCGCAAGGAAGCCTTAGGTTTCATGCTGAGTAGATTGGCACTACAAAGAGGCTGAGACCTCATGCTACAGTAGTATGACACTACGATGAGGTTCCCAGGTAGGGGTAATGCCTCGACTTTAGGCCATGTCATAGCGGCGTAGCACCGCAAGGAAGCGCAAGGCTTCATGCCATGTCTCTTTAATAAAGAACTCACCTATAGTGTATGAAAAGAGATATCAGGCCGTCTCTTGAGGGTAAACTTGTAGACGCCCAAAATTATACACTGAAACCAGGCCGACACAGGGCCTTTATGTGCAGCCAGAAGCACACGTAACTACACTTTGTGAGTGAAAAGAATTACAATTGTGGTGCAGAATTCAAGGCCTAGTCCATTCTTGTATCACATTGTTATTTAACCCATGCGGGAAGATTCAAGTCGTCAGCGACATCTATCCTAATGTAAAATGGACAGTTACTGTGGGGAACGCTCAACCCTGGACACATATATATGTTGTGATATGTGGGGGATTGTTGGTGCTTTCTTTACATGGAGAGAGCTTGCTCTCAACATGCCTTGTAAAAGTTTAGTCCTACATCGGAAATGCACCATGAGTTATCTCAACATATATACTTGGTTGTGTTGTTGAGAGATGCACATGGGGTGGTGACCCTAAGGAGGGAACCATGTGGGTGATTTTACTAGGAGGTAAGAATAAGGCTCCAAGGATTAAGCATTAATGCTTTTGTCATTCTCTTGGATTAATTCCATTTGGAGCTAAGCCCCAAAGGGGCTTAGCGACTCGGACTCGGGCTCGGGCTCGGGCTCGGGCTCATGGGCTCATGAGGCGTAATGTGGCATTTTGTTGGCACACTTTGCACTTAGCACGTCAGCAGTCATGCGTTTCATATGCGGCCATGCGGTCTTATGCGGCATGCGGCTCATATGCGGCCTCATGCGGTCCATGCGGCATATGCGGTCCATGCGGCTCATGCGGTTCATGCGGTCCATGCGGCTCATGAAGTCCATGAGGCCATGCGGCCATGAGGCTCATGCGGTCCATGCGGCCATGAGGCCATGCGGCTCATGCGGGCCATGAGGCTATGCGGCTCATGCGACCAGGCTGCTGCTGCTGCTGCCGCATGGAGAGCTCCGCTGACTGTGCAGACTACAAGTCAGTTATGGAAAGACTGATTTAATACGATTAATTCAGATCCACTTTTTGTGGGATTTGAATTAATTTTTTTGCTATCTTTCTGGAATTTGAATTAATCTCGTTGCTATCTTTTTGGGATTTGATTCAATCTTTCCATAACTAAAGAGCCGGCTAGGGTTTCCACCCTCTCTCTATTTATACTCTCTTCTGGCCTCCTTTGAGAATGATTACGAAAATTATAAGTCAGAAAAAGAGAGAGAGAGAGGGAGTTGCTGTCGCCATTGCAAGTCCATCCGAGGAGTCAGAACAGAGGTGACTTCGAGCGTTCCACAAGTTCTTCAAATTTGCTGGTTCCTGGAAGCAATTCGTGTGGGACAAATCTTGCTTTGAGCAACGGTGTTTTGACACCCCAGCACTGTTCTTCATCTCATCTTTCTCTAGATTTTGTAACTCGTTCTGTCCCAATTGCAACACGTTTGCAAGGAAGAACGAGAGATCTTCTCTTCTCTATTTTCCTCCTTCATATTGTAATCTGACTATTTGGTCCTTTGTATCATCGTAGATCTCGATTACATCAGTTTTACCATCTTTGATCAAGCCCCGGGATTAACAGTTTTTTATGATATTAAGTTGATGCATATCAAAGTTTATGGTATCAAGTTGAAAAACTGAAATAGTTGCGGACATTTAGTTGAAATTAAGTCTTAAATTTTAAATTGCAAAATCAATTGAATCCATATTGAATTTGAATAGAATAAATGATAGAATATATAAAATTTTCAACATAAAAATAAAATGACATAACCTAAATGATCATCTAATGTTGGAAAATGAAGAAAGATCAAATACCGTATGTAGATCTAAAAGACTAAAACAACAATAAAAAATAATATTTAAGCACTAGAATATGCACATTACGGAGGGATTTTTTTTTCTAGGTTTCGAAAATGCAAACAATACCCATAGCACTAGATCAATTAATTAGACCCAAAAACTAATCTTGGAACCAAAGATTACGGGAAAAAAATTGGGTATAATTAATGGATTATTTTAGGGTCCATGAAGATCTTACAATGGAAAATAGACATTGTAGTTTGTGCATTTGTGTCCACGAACTGTAACATTCAAGTGGTTTTGACTAAAGGATTTGAGACGTGTCAATCTTTTATTGGAGGACGAACAAACACGTTATTTTTTGTGGATAAACAAAAATGGACTCCTCTACTAAGTATAATACAACTTAAAATTTGCTTAAGATTGAGTATTACAAGTCTTTTGTACTAATCCCCACTATTTAATTAAAAAACTACAGAATATAATAACTCTAAAAGTGATTGAAAAAAAAAACTCTTAAAACTATATATTTTTCTTTTTTTTTGGGCATAATCGCCCTCACTTTTATTTACATATAACACTATTTTTCAAAATATATATAAAAAAATTATTTTACCACGTGAATTTACTAATAACATTAAAGTAAACATCGGACAGAGTTGAAATTACAAATAAGCCAACGAAAATAAAATGAAAAAAATAAAGTAAACATGGGACAGAATAAAATGAAAAATAAAACATGTCAATTACTTTGTGAGAAATGTTTGATGTGTGTAAATTGGAAATAGTGGATCCAAATAACATGCAATGGAACATGTACAAATAAAGTTCGGTGCGTTATGCCGGATATCGCAAAAGAAAAAGGAAAAAAGAAAAGGTGATTTGTGAGTTTGTTGGGCCGGGGTTGGACCTAACATTTACACTACATTGAACCATGCTTGGGGATTGGGCCTTGGTATTCTAATAATTTGTCCGACTTGTTTCCTGTGAAATTGACAAATTTTTTTTTTGTTGCAATGGCCATTGGCAACATGTTGTAACTTTTGAAACTAAATATAATATAATAAACTAACAAATCAAAATTTCAGGACCACACTCGAGACATTTGGAAAGCATAGGCTCACCATTGATTTTTCCAAATAATTATAATAAATGTCAATAATGAACTCTTATCTACCTCGTCATAATATAAAAAGCTTATTTATTTTATAAAGTTGTGATAAATACTTTCATTTGCTTTTGCTCTTATTGTTGCTATATCCTATATATGTACTATTTTTATCCTAGGTTTAGAATAAAAATTAATGGTTAAAATTCAAAAAATTCACATAAATTTTTTTTATTTGCAAATAACCAATATGAATAATTTGTTCGAGCGAAAAACATATATAAACTTTTATTGTTTAGCAGATCAATCCATTCATTCAAGTTCTACTTAGTCAAACCGTTAGTTGACAAAATTTTCATCCACAATAACTAAAACACTCCGTCATAAAAACTTTGTTTTTCTTCAGATGTCGTTCCCTCAACAATAAAAAATGTTGGTTGTTGATTATTAAATTTTAAATTGTAAAAAAGCTTTCAAATATCTTCAATGAGCAATCTCAGGGTCCTAAATTGGTACTTACCATTACATTGATTGGACAAAAAAGAGTTTTTATGCTCCATAGCTGAACGAATTTATCTGCACAATGTTAAAACAAATCTTAACACGTGAGGAACGACATTTCCGCGTTAGAGTATTTTATTCATTTCATATGAAGATTTGATAGACTAATCCTGTGACTAAGCGAAACTTATTTGATAGACTAATCCTGTGACTAAGCGAAACTTAGACGGATGAGTTTATTTGCAAAGAAAAAGAAGAAGTTCATATAGGTCTTTCCTTCAAATAAATTCTTTGTATAAGTTATCTGCAAAAATATGAAATTTTATGTGAATTTTCTGAATGGAAAACCAAAACCAAGACTACCGTTCGCTGAGCGAAGTTTCGAGACCAAATCCTAATATCGATGTATCTATCACGAGTCCATGGGGGATCCAAGGGTATCATAAGAAATCCATGAGTCCAAAAATCGTCGCTAAATGAAAATCGAACTCGAAGATCTAAAAGACAGGTCCATGTCCTGAATGTTCTGACGGCGAGCCGAGTACGAGGGTACATGTCCAAACATGAATGCAAGTAAGTGTATCCAAATATACAATGAGCTATAAGGTACTCTTACATATATACATATATCAATCACTACTATCCATCGGTCCCGATAGTCTCAATTGGTCGATTCACACCCGAGTCAAACTCGAAAGTTCGAAAAGCCGATTAACAAGATAATAATATAATAAGATGGTATATATGCAGAAGCACAAATATTGAAACAAAACATATTGGCTTCCAGTGCCGAAAAGTATACTTGTATAGTCCACATTTGTGAAGAGTCGACGTATCGGACACGAACTTATCAGATATGCAGAAGCACAAATATTGAAACAAAACAGATTGACTCCAGTGCCGAAATAAATATCACAACGACTTTCAATTGATGCATAAGACAAATTTTTTTCCCACAAACCAATTTTTGCCAAAGTACAATAATTGTCGGTTCAGGGTCATCCGGGTTCACAAGCAGATTCCACCAGAACACAAAAAAGGAAACAAATTAGAAGTTGTCTAAATTAAAAAAAAAAGGCCTTAATTGCACTTTGCTACCCCCAACTATTCCGCTTTTTCAACTTGATATTCTAAACTTTTTTTTGTAACAAGTTGATACATCAACTATTTTTTTTTTCAACTTGATACCTAATTTTTCAAAGAATCCCAAAATGTCCTTATCCCTTCCCTCTTTCCTTCTTCCCTCCCCCCTCTCCCACTCCGGCCACCCCCACCCTCCCGCTCCGCCTCCCCTCCGGCCACCCCCCTCTCCCACGTCCGGCCAACCCCCCCTCCCGCTTCCGGCGCCACCGCCGCGGCAGCGGCTGCGGCTGCTGCTACTGCTGCCGCGGCGGCCGGCGGCGGTGGGGGTAAGGGGGGTTGGCTGGACGCGGGAGAGAGGGGTGGCTGGAGGGGAGGCGGAGCGGGAGGGAGGGGATAGCCGGAGGTTGGGGGGAGGGGATAATTTTAAGGTTTGAGCAGGGGTATTTTCGTCCCAAATTTTTTTTGGGAACTTGTTACAAAAAAAAGTTTAGGGTATCAAGTTGAAAAAACGGAATAGTTGAGGGTAGCAAAGTACAATTAAGCCATAAAAAAAATAAAATAATATATCAAACAATACCAGAACGAGGGAATAAGCTTGTTGGTATTATATTCATAATCGGAGCTGAACGAGGGAATAAGCTTGTTGGTATTATATTCATAATCGGAGCTCCTCAATGCAAATTTAATGAGTTGGGGCCGACATGCGGGCCCCATGGATGACGTTCCGAAAATTGTTCATACAACTCAACAAAAATATTCGCAAAAGGGTATTTCGATGCTGCGAATCCAACAAAGCTGGCTCTCTCGCTATACTATCGAAGGTATGCACAGAAGTTTACAACACCGTATCAACATGGTCGATATGAAAATTAATACAGTTATGATGCAATAATTTTGTGTGTGTGTGTGTGTCGTGTGCTAAGAGGAGTGAAGAAAACTTTTAAGAAAAGATTTAATTATCATTTTTTTTAAATGTACTGAACTATGAGTTAAGTATACTGAGAGTTAAAAGAAGAAGAAGAAAAAGCATACTTAGAGTTACATATTAATGCTAATTTGTAACAATGTTTATTAGAAACAAAATGCTATTGCACAATATAAAAGTTACCGGATATTGGACAATTCTAATCATCCTAATCATAATAACACATTAATTATTAACCCTAATAATAATATATTTATTTATATATTTTAAAATCTATACCAGGGAAGGGTGTTTACTAATTATAATAGTGATGATAATAAGTTGCTAATTTTTATATTATAGTCTAGCCTAGTGGTAGTGCGGGAGGTCACCCGAACGTAGGTCTCGGGTTCGAATTCTCCTCTGGACGGCTGGATGGCTTTGGACAATAGCTCGACTTGGAGAAAGGACACCTAAAAAAAAATAAGAAAAAAAAAGTTCAACATATTTAGTTACAATTAGGCTTATTATTAAAATATTAATGAATAATGCTTTAACTATGTCAAGTACAATGCTAGTATATTTAATTATTAAATAGTCGATTTTAAGTACCAACAACAAATAAATAAAAAACTAATTACAAATGGATCATGGATATGAGATTGTCAAAAGAAGAAAAGAAAAGGAAAATAATTTGTGGTAATTTATATGCCAATAAGCTACTGCCTAGCAAAACCTTCCTTATTGAAAGCCCATTTGAAACCCAAAAGAAAAAAGAAAAAAAAAAAGGTGCGACTATACGCACCCCAAGACTTACTTAGCATATCCCAAGTGCTAAGTACATCATATTTTAATTGATTAAAATTAGCATAAATACTAAGTACATCCCATCAAATGACCAAAATATTCTTTTCTATTCTAACATAAAACCTATCCATCATTCCTAAGCACACCCCAAATCATTCAAACCTCTCTACTCTCCTCTCTCCTCTCTCCAACAGACCGGCCCTCTCTCCTCTCGGATCCCCTCTGCTACCAAGACCAATCTCAAGATCACTGCTAGGGTTTTTGCTTAGGATTACTGCTAGGGTTTTTCGAATTCCTTTAATCGTGTGAAAACAAAATAAATTTCAAAAGTTTTTTTGGATTTTCACGGTTCTGTTTGAGCCTGGTTTGTCGAGCACTCGGACTGGAGTTCGACCCACGACAGTCGAAATTCTTCTAACGTTTGACCAAAGCTGGTCGAACAAAAAAATTAAATAAAAAAATACATTGCTCGACCACAACTAATCGGACAAAGCTCTATTGTTCGACCATTACAGGTTGAATTGTCCTATATATGTTCGGCCGACACAGGTTGAGCAGACAGTGTTTCGTTCGACCTGTGTTGATCGTGCTTATTGCCCTCTTTTTTTTTTTTTGGGTTCAACGATTCACATACAGTGCTTCAAATCGAGAAAGAAGGATTGTGTCTTTGAAGTGGACTTCCTTTTTCCATGACGCCTTCTTCACAATTTCAAAGTAGGATTTTTCTACGATTTTGGGGTTGGATTGGAGAAGAATGTGAAAATGAAAGAAGGAAGAAAAAGAAAGATGGTGGAGTATGATAGGAAGGTCATATGGGTATATGAGTCTTTTAGCTTTAATTTAATTTTTAACTTAAGTTATATGAGGTGTGCTTAGAAAGTCATAGGGTGGGTATAGCGGGTGACAGTAAGAAACCTTCCTTCTTCTTCCCCCAAACAAAATTCCGTTACTAAACTCCACCAATGCCCAAACCCTAACCCTAATTCTCCATGGGGAACTGCAACTGCTGCCTGTCCCCCTCAGCCGCCGCCCACGAGGACATCAAGCACCACCACTCCCCCAAGCCCTCTTCCTCCATCCTCCCCCCGGGCTCCGCCTCCGCCTTCGACCGCCGCTACTCCGTCGACCTCGACCGCGAACTCGGCCGCGGCGAGTTCGGCGTCACCTACCTCTGCCTCGACCGCTCCTCCCACGAGGCCCTCGCCTGCAAGTCCATCTCGAAGAAGAAGCTCCGCACCGCCGTCGACGTCGAGGACGTCCGCCGCGAGGTCGCCATCATGCGCCACCTCCCCGCCAACCCCAGCATCGTCAGCCTCCGGGAGGCCTGCGAGGACGAAAGGGCGGTGCACCTCGTCATGGAGCTCTGCGAGGGAGGGGAGCTCTTCGACAGGATCGTCGCCCGGGGGCACTACACGGAGCGGGCAGCCGCGGGGGTCTTGAGGACGATCGTGGAGGTGGTGCAAATCTGCCACCGCCACGGGGTCATCCATCGGGACCTCAAGCCGGAGAACTTCCTCTTTGCGAGCAAGAAGGAGGGCTCTCCTCTCAAGGCCATCGATTTCGGACTCTCCATCTTCTTCAAGCCAGGTGAACAAGCTGCTTCCACTTTCTAAGTTCGTTACGGAGAATGCATTTGGTAGGGAGACTAAAAAAATAGCAAACTTTAAGTTGTTACAGCAGAAAAAAGAGACTTTTGTTCACTATTAAAGCTAGCTTTGATGAATGCCGATGTTAAAAAATTGATTTTTGGCAAGTTTTGTGTTTGGAGATTAAGACTGGGATGACGATCGAGAAAACTGGGCAAGAAATCCAACTTTATGTTGGTGAGATCCTGAAAATTTTGAGCCTAGTGTTCTAGGTTGAATATTTGTCCTATTTGTCTCAAAAAAAATATAGATCCTGAAATTTGTGGATTGGAGCACACATCTGATAATTAGGTTTGAGCTGTTTATCAAAATACAAAATGGAACTTATGATGCCTTAGATAATAGCTCTTCTTTCCTAGGCATTGTTATTAAGTTTGTTAATTGGGTTGAGCCTGTATTTGTTAAGCCTAATTGGAAAATGTGGGAACTAGATTGTTTAGAATGTTCAATCTATGAAAATTTGTTGAGAGAAACAAGGGTAATTTTGATTCTCCTTAGCTGGCCGGCTTGAATTCATGTCATGCTTTCGGACGGGTTCAATCCCCATCGTTCGCCCATAAATAAATGGACCATTTGTTACGGAGACACAAGACAAACCTTTCCCAACGTCATTTTTTCCTGCAAAGTACGTTTTTTTTTTGCGTAGATGAAGAAGCGAATGCGATCATGCTTTTTGATTTTGCATATATTTGTTTCTTCAGGAGGAGATGCGTTTCTGAGAAACAATCGGGGGAATAAAGCCATTGTGAGTAGTTTCTATTTGAGCTAATTGTGGACAACTATGTAGAGGAATTATTTTTATTGTTTTGGAAAGGTTCTCTTTGGGCTACAAAAGAGTTGAATGGAGACTGAAACTTTTCCTTTTCATTTCTATCTATTTAAAGAACTTGACTTGGATGGTACTTGCGACAAAGTGCGAACTGTGGTTCCTTCCATATTTGATGTCACATTAAATTAAAGGATGGCCCTTGCTACTTATATTTGTCTTTGAAGTGGCAAAATGTCTTTTTCCCTCCATAGAGTGATAACATAACTGTTTTTTGGATGAAGCATCGAATTAGTCAAGACTATTGATATAGTGTGTAAGACCATGACTAGACCACGACCGGTCCTGAAAGGTAATGAATGTAAAAAACATGTCGTAATAATAAGGAAAAAAAAGCAAAAATTTATTTCGTATATTATCACTCTATGGAGGGAATGAATGTAAAAAAAACATGGCGAATTCGTTGTTTCATCCAAAAAAACAGTTATCACTCTATGGAGGGAAAAAAGACATTTTGCCACTAAAAATAAAATCAAAATTTTATTTCGTATCTTCTCTTTTGAAGAAGATTACTAAAAATATAGTGTCCCAATGCCATGAGGCTTCCGCTAATGCAGGGTTGGGGTGGTTCAATATGTAACCAATCTTACTTTCAATACATGGAGAGGCTGTCTCTGCTTCTGGAGCCCACATCCTCCAAGTTGCGAGTGTCAAAGCGTCAAGCCTTACCTTCATTTGAATCTACAACCCGTAAGAAGGTTATTGAATATATGAAAAAACTACTGACTGATCCTGCGACAACAGGATCTGAATCTCAGAAATTTTTGAAATAGGACAACTGAGAAATGATATAGGTAATCTAGAAATAATATAGGTAAGCTAACTTGAACATGTGCCCACACAAATGTTAATATGTTATACCCAAGAGGGATCGGAGCAATTGGGAAAATCTTGTGAGTGCATAAGTTAAATTCATTATACATATATAAGCTATTTTTACGTCTCATCCAAAACCTATGTTGCATGTACACAAATAGACCGGACATGAGATGGACAAAGTGATATGGACATGACTGTTTTTGGCGTGTCCTAGTGTAGTTTGGATTGTCCAGTTCGTGCCCAATGTGTCAGTGATACAGAGCACTGACATGAAACTACACGAACACGACAACCGTTTTGATGTGTCTGTGCTGCCTAGTTCAAAACCTAAATAAGGACAAAGGTAGACAACTAGATAATAGCTAGCCTATGTGACATAACTAGGGTTATCTAGAAAGGGAAAAGAGTGTGCATTCTTCTACAAACTGCAATACTGCAAAAACTTCTGAAAAATAAACTCTGGAGGGATATTAGAACCGAGTTTTCATACCTTGTCTTTGGCCTTCATTTAAAGTTAGAGTCTGCAAGTATCCTCGTCTGCACTTTGGTGGAAGGATTGTTGTCTTGGTGACGTAGTAATCTGTCCTTGTGACTACATTCTACAAGTCGCCAAACATCATTACTCGAGATTACATCATTTCATGCTTAGATGTTTGATGTAACTAATTGCTAATGCATGCTCATGCATTCTTGTCCAAAAGTATTGCCAGAATTTACGATTAATTAATATGAAGTTCATAATTGGTTTCTGTATGATTTACTCATCAATGGCTTTAAAGTGATTTTTAAAGTGACAAAATGTAAGCTTCTAAACTGATTTTTAATATTAACATGTTAAGTTTTTGTATTAATTTGTTATGGCAGCATTTGACCTGTCTTTCTTTGATTTATTATCTTGCAGGTGAAAAGTTCTCTGAAATTTTGGGAAGTCCTTACTACATGGCCCCTGAAGTACTGAAGTGGAATTATGGACCTGAAATAGATATATGGAGTGCAGGAGTCATTCTTTATATTCTTCTTTGTGGTGTTCCCCCGTTTTGGGCCGGTAACATGCTTCAACCAGATTTCCTCTTATCCTGGTGCTTATTAGAGAAGTTGTTGCTCTGGAATCTATCTTTTTCTAATGAAATCTTGTGGCTCAAATTTCAGAAACCGAAAGGAGTTGCACAAGCCATTCTTCGGGGACATATGGATTTCAAGCGGGAACCATGGCCAAGTGTTTCAGATAATGCTTAGGATCTTGTTCGGCAGATGTTGGAACCTGACCCCAAATTAAGACTAACTGCGAAGCAAGTGCTGGGTATTGTGCTCCTGTTCTTTTAATACTGTAGCAAGTTTGTTAGTTTGTATAATTACTTTGCTGCATCTTAATAACCACTTCTATCATTCATCACGAGAGTTGTTGTAGTCTCTAGATTTCATCTGGCATAATATGGCTAGTTTTTCCTGTTGCAATGTCTTCTTATTGGCAGGAATGCTAATTCTTCTAGGAGTTCTGTTCTCCATTAGCCCTTGGACTTTTTTTAAAAACCAAAGTGATGGCTTGCTCTTGTTCTATAGTCTGTAGCCTATCGTAGATTAATATGTTTGTATTACCACACAATTTATTTCTGTGCACACACATAAAGTAGCTTGCAGATGTGTCCCTTACATGGGCTTGCTACACATTATGAATTGTATCTTGTCAAAGTTCAAGTAGGCAACTGACAAAATAAAGAATAATTGGAAAATTAGTAGGAACTACAATTTGAAGGATATTTTTTTCGGAAAGAATGTTAGACTTTAGGTTACCTAAACAATCAAGTTATAATATACATTTAAGGGAATTTTGCTTGTATACCCTATAAAATAACCATCTTTGCTTCTATACCCTTTCAAGTAGTCAATTTCACTTGTATACCCTTTCAAATACTCAATTTTGTTTGCATACCCCAATAAAATTCGTAATTTCATTTATACTCTCAAAATTTTAGTTCTTCTTGCATAGGTATCCTTGCTAAAAAATGTGCACAATTGTTTATTTATCATAGGTTTGGGACAAGGCAATAAAAATAAAATAAAAATAAAAAGCAAAACTGTCATAATATCACCATTAATAATCAACTTTGATCAAATAATAATATAAATAATATTGGAAAACACCATTTCTATTTGTTATTGATTCTAAATTTATAGACATTTTATCATGTATAGTTGTTTCTAGACTTTATTTATTCAGACAATCATGGGGGCATTCAAGCAAAATAAGTTTTTTAAGGGTATATAGAGTGGTATACATGCATATTTGGACATTTAGAGGGTAAACATGCAAAAGGCCCTACATTTAACTGCTGTCTTCGAAATCACAGTTGGTTCTTTGAGTTCTGCTTCTAGACCTATACCTAACAATAGTACAAGTTATTTCATCTTAGAGTTCATGTTGCCATTCTGTGATTTCACATAATGCACTCTAAAGTTTGACTATCTGAAAAACTAAAACTGAAGTCTTTGACTTCAATTGGAGGTTGAGAGATTTATTGTAGTAGCTATTAGCTAATGGAATCTCTGATGTCCCAACTTTCTGAGACGTACACTGTCTACATTCTTCTCTGTCCCTTGATGTCGATGAGCAGTGCACTTTTTATTTCCCTTGCAGAGCATCCTTGGCTCCAGAATGCTAAGAAGGCTCCAAATGTTCCTCTTGGAGATGTTGTCAAGTCAAGACTGAAACAATTCTCAACAATGAACAGATTTAAGAGGAGAGCTCTGAGGGTTGGTTGACTCACATGTTTTAGTCTTTTATATAGTTTCGTCTATTACTTTACCCTGGTCTTAGGTATAATATTCTTGTTTTAATGAATTTCTATTGATAGGTTATCGCTGACCATTTGTCAACTGAAGAAGTGGCCTTGTTTCCTGGTCTTAGGTATTATCTTGAAGCTATAAAGGAAGTATTTAAGATGATAGATACAGATAATGATGGCATTGTTTCCTGTGAGGAACTGAAAAGTGGCCTTGCTAAGTTTGGTACTCAGCTTGTGGAATATGAAGTACAAATGCTTATTGAGGCTGTGAGAAAATGTTTTAATTACCAAGCATATCAATTACTTTAATCTGAATGCAAGGTCAATTTCATTTAGGTTTATTTAAATATTTAAACTGTCGACATACCTTATCTTTCTATATTTATTAGTTGCATGCTTTTAGAGCCTTTGATGTGAGACATAAATACGCGACAACTAAAACGACGACAACAACAACTACAACAACAAAGCCTTTATTTATACAACGAATTGTGTTCCAAAACACAGTGAATTGTGTTCCGAAACACATGTTCTTGTTTTGTGTTTCATCATCATGTACCACTTTCCTCTTTGACATGCATTTTTGGAGTCTAACCAGTGTACCACATTCCACATTTGGGAGTGTTCTATGTTGTTGGTAACCATATCTACATCACCCAAGTCCACCATCTCAGATGATTTTCTTTCATCTTATCCTCATTTGCTACCTCCACAACTTATGACCTAGGTGCTCATTTTTTAGTCTATGATGCAATGCACATGATTTTCTCAACACTCCTAGAGTTTTCTAGATGCATTCTAGTTTCTTGGTATACTGGAATGATCTTAGTCAACCTTAGAGATTGTTTTGGTCGTCCTTGCAAAGATGTTTTCTTAATTAGTCAAGTCTTTGTTCATTGTATCTCTTATCCTAAGAGATTTTTTGTCACGCTCCGATTCTGTATAATCGATAGTCGTCCCCTGGGAGTGATGCCGTGCGAACCTAATTTGCGATTGCACAAGACATAGTCATAAGGAAATCCGAGACACGAGATCTAAGAGAGTACGCAGACAAAATGAATCACACATTAAGTAAAGGAAACTTGATTCTTTATTGATAATGAACATCTTTTACAGACTCTAGTACAAGACTCATGCCGCGCGGGCTACAACATGACTCGATTACAAAAGAGTGCCGATGAGATAGCCGTTCCATACATTGCACACATCCCTCAATATACAACAAAGTACTCCAGTAACCTGGATGGGAGGGACGCTGAGTCATCTTCCTTGGACTGTCGAGAGCCTTCAAAAGTAGAGTCGCGGGAAAAGTCTTCGACGCACGGCCGAAGCTTCAAAAGTCACGAACGTCGCCGAGCTAGTTGGCGCGTCCTTCCTGGTTCACGGGACCTGCAAAGAGCGAGGATCAGTACGAATACATGTACTGGCGAATGGCTAATTAAATCCAAGCTCTGCATTTGATTCAAGAAGTTTTATAAACATGTTAGCTAGCTTTTTACGTGATCTTTCTAACCATCCTGATCAATTTCATGTCAACACGTTTTCAGGCAAGCATATGAAATAGTATAACATTAAGCAACTATCATATCCATCCCGTATCCCGTGCACTTGTTAAGCAGTGAAAGGGGTGTGAAGGCCACTGGCAATGTCAAGCCATCGCGGACTATAGCAGGGTTAGACGACGACCCTTTCGCGTCGGGTAGCGAGCCCTGTGCGAAAGTTTCCGCATAACTCGCGCCGATGAAAGGCTGGCGCTGCTACACTCGTTCCTCCCGGGCCGAATCGGTCCCTTGGCCTAGGCAACCGTTCGAGGAAACTTCACCTTGTCGACAAGTTGTTCAATGACCGTTTTCTTTTAAACTTAGTTGATTTGCTTCCTTAGCCGTATCGTTGCGATAAACGTTAATCGATTCATTCATTGTTTTGCATAGGCTAAGTGGATATGTATAAGAAAACACGTTTTCCATTTTCAAAACCGGCAGTTTGATAGCAAGTGTTTCGTGAAGAATCGTGCCACGATTTCTTTGATTTTACACTATTATGACAAGCATTCATTTGACTTCATATTGATTTTTGAAATAGAGGGACGAGGCGAAGGAGGTCAGCCACTCGCCTTAGCCTTGCTTCAAGCGAGCGACCGGTTGGCTGCGTTGACGTCGCCTACGCGATTACCTGCAATCGCATAAGCAACTGATTAGAACACTGTATAATTCAAGAAAATTCGATATGAATGCGAAGCTCGAAAACGCAAGTCACGAAAACTCATTCGGAAAACATTCACGAAAAGCGCATTCACGAAAACCAAAGCCAAAGCCAAATCAAGTGCGGCATGAAAATAAGAGCAACGGGAGGTCTCTCTCGACTCGGCCGCAGAGCCAATCCTCGAGGCGCAACCCGCTGAATATGGGACTTGGTTCCGAAGAAACCATTCCATAACGTGGAATGGATCTTAATTCAACCGTTCCCGTTCGATCGACTCGGCCGATTCCGACCTATCGGTCCCGACCGAATCGATAGCGACAGTGTTCCTTTCTCGCGCACCCCGTGGACGGAAACGGGGCACGATGTAGGGACGGGGCACTACATTTTTTATTTGCTTGAAAGCGACCATTGAAAGTGGGCTTGAAAGTCCACTTTTAATGTTTGGTAGACATTTTAGTGTCTGGAAGTCGAAATCCAATTGAAAGTGAACGTTCAATGTCATAAAGCTTTTCCCCTTCTTCAAGTCCAAATTTTGAAGGAGGATGGCATTTCCAATAGCTTTGAGTCTTAAGTGGCACATCCATGAACCACTTTCCATGTTTACCAAACGATCTTTTTTGGATTTGCAGTTTCAGAAAAGAACTACTTATTACATATTGGATTTCGACATCAACCACTTTCGAGCAACCAATTTAATGTTTTAGTCCTATACTATGTTGCACGAATACCTACATGGATATAAATAAGGACTAAATATGCATACGGGTCCCGGGATACAAACATTTTCAAATAGGTACAATAAATAGTCACTCATGTTGCACAAATTTTTTGGACATGGATACTAGTACGGATTTGATACGAATATTGACACCATTTTGCCTTGTCCATGCAACATAGGTCCTATAAAAGCTTTTAAAGGGTGAATGCAGCACTTGATTTTGTAAACCATTTGATATTGAAATCAATTGAGAATGTCTTTCTTTCCTATTACTTCCTTGATGGGGCCTTTTTTGTTATATATTTTTTCTCTCTCTTTCCCATCTCTCCTCATTAGTCTTATATTTCTAATATATTATCCATTCATCCATCTTCACATTCTTATTTGAGTTAGGCTCCTTTTTTTGGACATCTTTATTCATT
The DNA here is from genome assembly GCA_029216955.1 of Iris pallida. Lineage (NCBI taxonomy): Eukaryota > Viridiplantae > Streptophyta > Magnoliopsida > Asparagales > Iridaceae > Iris > Iris pallida. Next base: position 13,572,917 of record JANAVB010036419.1, on the reverse strand, counting down.
CTGAATTTACATTATAGCTGGTCTTATTGCTGCCTTATAGAAATTTTCTGCTAGTATCCAATACTTTATGAAGACACCTGGATATAGTAGGAAGCATTCTGTACTCTAGGATGCAATCAGAGGTTAACCGCATGTACAAGTATTGGAGTGATCTATATGTATGCAACAATGCATAGTTCCCGGGAATGCCCTAATCCCAAGTGAACCACATCTGGTACCAGCGTTTCTATTTGTATTACATTTGCTCTGTGTCGGTATGCTACACTATAAGGATCACCAAATTTGGCTGTCCAAAATTTTCAGTAAAATATTCCTATGGGCTTGCTTTTCTAGAAGGCTCTTTCAATGATGCTTTATTCTCCATGTGAAGGTTCCAACTTTTTTTGACATTTTATTATTTTTAGAGGCTTATTTACACGTGGTTTGGTATTATTGTACCATTTTCTTTTGGGATATTTTAGCAAATGCCTCCATTCAAATATAGAAACTAGCATATACTCCCACTATTTAAAAGAACTAGTAAATGCTCCCATTTCTTTGTAAATCAGCCAAAATTTAGTGGGGGTATATCTTAAATTTTTATTTGTTCCATACAAAGGAATGAGGATATTTGCTATTTTTTTTTAAAAAGTGGGGGTATATGCTTAGTTTCTAATGTTCATTTCTATTTCACGGTATATGACTTGAAAAGTGAATTTTTTTTATTTTATTTAATGAAATTAAGTAATGAGATGAGGGTTTTCGTCTATACATAGACGCAATTGTTGTATTGAATTCTAAACTAAATAACTAGCATCGACCCAAAGTAGCATTTAAAATGCATCGCTAACGGATTGATGAGCCAATAAAGCATACTCTTGTACCAAAATTAAAGACAAGTGCCGTACCTTACCGCAAACCTGTACCATGATCCAAGTCCTTATGACTTGCTAAGGTAACTACGGAATGAAAGCTTTTTAAAAGCATTTATCTCAATATGTATGTATATGTGTATAGAAAAATGTATGTATATGTGAAAAAAAATGTATGTATATGTGTATAGAAAAATGTGATGCAGCTGTGTACCTCTCTATTCCTCTATACACATAACTAAACCTTTATCTTTTAACCAAGGTTTGCTGTATCGGCCGTCCGATATGCCATTGGTCGTATCATATCATTTTTGGCATGTAAGATACCGTACTCATCCATACCGATACGGCCAACAACCAAATTGTGGCTCTCTTTCATGGTCAATTTATCAAAGAAAAAATAAAATAAAGAAAATTGGCAAAAAACAATGTCGAATGATTCGGTCATGCGGAAGATCAACATGCTACAATGTGTCGATATATGACCTCAACCATTCTTGAAGTTGTATACTACAAGTCTACAAGTTCACAATGAACAAACATCTTAACATTATTCCATTTCCATTCCAAACTATCTATATGTCAAATGATTCGGTCGCGCGGAAGATCAACATGATACAATGTGTTTGTAAAATTTCTTATACACAATATGACCTTTACCATTCTTGAAGTTGTATACTTCAAGTTCACAATGAACAAGCATATTAATATTATTCCATTTCCATTCCAAAGTATCTATTGTGATGGTTGTTTGTTTGAGTACAAGTAAAATAAACAACAATATCTATTGTTGGTTATTTACATAGAGTGTTGAATCTTATTCCATTCAAAACTATCTAAAAGTAACAGATAATATATAATATTTTGCGTGAATTATCAAATATTTTATATTTTTAAATAATATCTTATTATCTTTTGCTTTCTAGAAACCAATAACTTCGAAGCACAAATCCTAAACCGTGGAACTAATGAAACTGTCGGCACTGATACTCAAAGGTCCATAACAATGCCAATACCAATACTGTGAATCTTATTCTTATCCCTTGCTCCTCTCTATTCCCATATACCAAAACTAGTTTGACCTAGTTTTCCTTCTCTCTTTAGCTTCTTTTGTCTTCTATTTGGGTTACTTTGTGGGATCCCTGTAACTTGCAATAAATTATGCTAGTCTTCTAAATCCCTACGACTTTACAACTCTGTTCAAAGTCCGTGGATTCCATCTATAATATCGTCTGGATTCGTATTCCATACTAGACTAGTAATATAGTATTAAAATAGTACCCTACAGACATCGTGCATAAAAATTGCATTTCTTGCATTTTTGTATGTGCGGTGAATTGTTTTCTGGTGTACTTTTAAAAAAATGTACTTTGTAGTGTTTTTATTTACGACTCACTGGTTTTTCTACTATACAACTAGTATACTACGCTATTTGGACCCGAACCATATCGTAGATGGAAGCCAAGGTCCTTGAACAAAGTTGAAAAGCCATAGGAATCTAGAGAAAATTTTGGAAAATTTGAGTGACCTTGACAAAAAAGTGACCCTTTCTTTTTTCTCTGTTTTTCTAACTTATTTTTAATACTTCTGTTGAATTTATGTTGATCCTCTCTTAATGTTCTCAAAATAATGAATGTGTGCCATTGGTGTAGAAAACGTGTTCTTTGTATTTTTTTCCCTTCAGTTATCTTTATTATTATTATTTTAATAAAATGGTATCTACCATGTAATACGATGACACGGTGGTATCTACCATGTAATACGATGACACGGCGCATAATCTGGTTAATCTTTACAAGGTCTGTGACCGAATGTATTGAAACTGCAGAACATAACCATCTGGGTGACTTCTATTGTTTGAGAGAGAGGATCTTCCACATGCTTCATAGGCAGTTCTCTTCTAAGTTATCTAATCCATGTTCCTCTTCCCACACTAGAATTACTTGGATCTATCATCGAGGTAGCTATTTCACGTGTGCTTGCAAAACTCCGATAATCAAGTAGCACATTGTGGATAAATTCTTTCTATGAGAAGAAACAGAAAAGTGAGGTTTGGTTATTATTGCATTCTAGCTAGCTAATAGAAATTAGGCAAGTTGCGAGAAAACCTCTTTTGTCCACCTTATGAAATACTTATCATTCATTATATGCATATGGTCACTTATATGAGTTGTGAGCATTGATACCTCATAGTGGGAAGGCATGCGTGCACGTAAACACAGCACCTTAAGATTATGGTGCATTACACATCGTCACATTGACAAGTTTCCCAAAAGAATCCCATTAATTTTGTCTTCGTTTTCTTTTACAATGTTTTCCTCTCTTATGAGCATCAATTTTTCTAGTCAAAATGAACTGAGTAATTGATGATACGAGGGGAAAGTAGCATAAACTAACTTTAGCAGTGTTTGAATTTCCAGACCACATGTTACTGAGGTTTTAATATATGTACATTCTAAGTTTTACAAAACTACAAGAAAGAATTTCTTGAGTAGTTTACATAATGACCTAGATATTACCAAAGTATTTTTTATACTTGGGACCTATCATGAACCATGAATGCAAGCTTGTTAGTATGCTGTTCCTAGAACTATAATAGCATGGGAACTGCCTCCAGAGGCCCATGTTTTTATGATTTAAGGATATCTTTGTAATGTGTCCATAGCTTAACCTACTTTTACAAGCTTTGAGCGTTCGCCTAATCAAGAAACATGTCCAGGAAGTAAATGTTGGTGAAATATGAATATGGAGACGTGTGTATACTCCTATACCATATGACTACATGAGGGAATCAGTGGTGGCTTCCATTGAGAATAAGATGGGGTTAAACCATTGATACCATTTGGACGTGTTTGAGATGAGGTTGTTGAGATGGACAGTGGCAACATCGAAGTATATGAAAAGTTAGAGTTGCTTTCCTGGGAAGTTAGGCTTCAATTGAGGATGAGGGAAATTGTTTAAGCTGCTTTGGATTTGCTCAGTGAGACCTATCATATTAGGGATCTGCTCGGATTGGGGATATGACAAGACAAATCTGGATATGCACATTGTTTATGGTCAATTAAAGATGGCGGGTTCTTAGTTGAGGAGCTGCCGGTATTAGGGATATATGAAAACAAAACTGAATAAAGAGAGGTAGAAAAAGAGAATTTATGGTTTTAATGTAACATATAAGTTAACTCTTAAAAAACTGAATGGAGGAAGTGGATTGATGAAACTGGTCCGAAGTATTGAAATGTAGGCTTTATTGTTGTTATTTTGGAATAAAAGCCTTTTGTTCTTGGAAATAACTTTGATTGTTTTGACTTGTCTGTAATCCATCCTGATCTTTGTGCAGTCTTTCACAACTATATTTTCGTCTCTGCTTGTCTTCCTTTCTCACTTCCAAATTCAGAACAGCTCATTCACTAGTTTCTTGATGTGTCCTTTTGCATCTATTGATTACTATTTATGTTGGGTTTTTGGTTTTTCCTTTAGAAAGCTTTAGTCCCACATCGGAAAAAACAAAGAGTTTGTATCTCTATATATTAGCTTTGCTATTATTGGAGATGCACATGTGGTGTGGAGGTGCACATGGGTTTGCCATGTGGGGTTATTTTTCTAATGGGAAAAAGGCTAAAATCAACAATTAAAGCATTCATGCTTTTTGCTCTTGGGAAATTTATTTCCATAGGAGCTAAGTCCCGTAGGGGCTTAGCAACTCGGACTCGGACTCGGGCTCGGGCTCGGACTCGGACTCGGGCTCATGAGGCGTAATGTGGCGTTTTGTTGTCGCACTTTGCACTTAGCACGTCAGCATCGTCGCTAGGCGCATAGTGCGCTTAAGTTGCGCTCGTTGCGCGAGCCACTTGCGCGACCACGTTGCGCGGCCCGTTACGCGAGCCCAGTTACGCAGCCCAGTGCGCGCAGTGTGTACAGCGTGCGTAGAGTGCAAATTACGCTGGTTATGTGAGTGGCACAACTTGCAGCAGAACGTGTCTTTACATGTTCTGAGCGGTTGCTCCATGTTCGGGGTGGTTACTACCACGTCCCTAACATTGTGCTAACCGGGCAGTTGTTGCTGGGGCTTATATAAGGCCTCCTCCTTCTCTCTCACAGGTGAGAACTAATACACAAGTAGTAGACAGAAAGTTTACAAGTGTTTAGAGGCTGTGAGAGAGAAGAGAGGTTTTGTACCAGCGTTGAGTTTTGCACGGGAGTTCGTGTTCATCCGAGGAGTCAGAAGAGCAACAGTGTTCCAAGTTCTCCGACGAACTTGCTGGTTCCTGGAAGCTATTCGTGTGGGGCGAATAAAGCTTTGAGCAACGGTGATCATTCACCCCAGCAGGAGTTTTTTCATCTTTCGCCTGTCACCTTCTTTGTTGGTATTATCAGGATTTTATTAGCGCACCTTCGGTGAAGTGTTTGCGTTGATATTATCAGAATTCTATTTGTGCACCTTCTGTGAAGTGTAGCACTAGTGAAATTTCTCTTACGTACCTTCTGTGAAGTGTTACGTTCTGTGCACCTTCTGTGAAGTGTAGCACTAGTTGAAATTTCTCTTACGTACCTTCTGTGAAGTGTTACGTAATAACGATTGTTTGTACAATTGTTACGAAATTTCAGTTTTCCATCGAAAAATTGTGCCCAGACAATAACAATCTCAAAGCTTTATTGCTACGATGGAAAATGTTAATGTTTCACTCTTCAATTCTGACTTTTGTAAGTTAGAAAAGTTTGATGGAGAACATTACCAAGTCTGGAAGAGGAAGGTTTATCTCACCCTTCAACTCAAAGACGTAGATCACGTGCTTCTGGAGGAAGAACCTACTGTTCCAGATGTTGGGTCTGCTGCCGCAATCATCGCGGCTACTAAACTTCAAGCAAAATGGAGAAGGAAAAATAGTATTTGCAGGCTGCTTATCCTGAATGCTATGGAAGATTCCCTTGCAGAATCCTATTCTAAGAAGAATATCGCTAGAGACATATGGGAGTCTCTAGAAAAACTCTACGAAGAAGACAAGAACCGCAGTAAAATATTTGTGGTTGAAAAATATCACAAGTGATTTTTTGAGGACGAAAAGTCTATGCTGCCGCAGGTGAAGGAGTTCCTGAAACTGCGACAGAAGCTGGAAGACGAGGCGATGTCCCTCCCCGACAAGTTTGTTGTTAGAGGGATTGTCTCAAAGCTCCCCGTTGGGTGGAGCAAGTTCTATGCAAACATGTATAGGAAGAAGCTGGAGATCACCCTTGAAGATCTCTTGCAGGAAATCTATGTTGAGGACCAGATGCGGGCTCAACTGAAGGTGGACACACTGTCCAAGCAATTGGCTAACGCCAATCTGGTTCAAACCAAGGAACCAAGGGGAAAGCAGGCGGCTTTCCACAGCAAGAAGAAGGACCCTGACAATCTGAAAGTCAAGGGAACTTTTATCAAGAAAAAGAAGCCAAAGTCTTAGATGCCTTGCTTCAAGTGTAGCAAGAAGGGCCACTTTAAGAATGAGTGCAAAGCAAAGACCAAGCAATCAGAGCAAGGAGAGCCTAGTAAGGTATCTATGATCACTGACATTGTTGCTATGATTGCGCAGGTTGATGCGGTAAGGACTGACCCTGACTGGTGGGTAAACACTGGAGCCTCCTGCCATGTCTGCTCCAGTAAGGAGTGGTTCACCACCTACACACCTACTTCTGAAGTAGTTATGATGGTGAACCAGGCACAAGCTGAAGTGCTCGGGATTGGGACGGTGGTATTGAAGCTGACTTCTGGCAAGTCTCTGACGCTTCAAGGCGTGAAGCACGTACCTGCTATCGCCAAGAACCTGATCTCAGGAGGCCTACTCTGCAATGCAGGCCTCAGGATGGACATCAATGCTGGCCAGATGGTGATGTCTATCAAGGGAACATATTTCGGAAAAGCTTTTTATACCGAAGGAATGTTCAAAATTCAGCTTGTAAATCAGTCCAATGTAATTAATGTAATTAATGAAGTCACTCCTTCTGCTTATACTCTTGAGTTGTGGCATAATAGGCTAGGACATGTTCATTGTAAACGAATTAACAGAATGTCTAGTCTAGGGCTTATCTCCAAGTGTGGGGGTAAGGTAGAGAAATGTGAAGTTTGTGCTCAAACTAAGATCACAAGGAAACCCTTTCCTTGGGTTAATCGAAGTACAGATCTTCTGGAGTTAGTACACTCAGATATCTGTGACTTCAAACAGTTCTCTACAAAGGCCGGGATGAAGTATTTCATAACCTTCATCGATGACTTCTCAAAGTATGCGTTCGTCTACTTGCTGAAGGCTAAAGACGAAGCATTCGAGAAGTTCAAGGAGTTCAGAGCCGAAGCTGAGCGGCAGACTGGACAACAACTCAAAAGAATAAGAAGTGATCGAGGTGGGGAGTACAGGTCTCATGAATTCGCATCGTTCTGCAAAGAACATGGAATTGTCAATGAGACTACGGCTCTGTACTCTCCTCAATCAAACGGAAGTAGCAGAGAGGAAGAACAGAACGTTAACAGAAATGATTAACTCAATGTTGTTGACTGCTGGCCTTCCTAAGTGCTACTGGGGTGAAGCTGCATTGACGGCCACTTTTATTCTAAATAGAGTGCCTCATGCAACTTCAGACGTTACTCCTCATGAACTCTGGTTCAAGGTCAGACCTAACTTGAATGTCATTCGAGTGTGGGGGTGTCTGGCATATGTCAAGCTTCCAGATCTGAAGATTCAGAAGCTTGGGACAAGGACTACTAAGACGATCTTCTTGGGGTATGCCGAGAAGAGTGATGCTCGGAGATTTCTTGATATTGAGTCAAATCATATCATTGAATCTCGCGACGCAGAATATTTTGAAGACAAATTTGCAAGGCACAAGAATATTGTTCTTGCGGATGTACCGGAGAACAATGAGGGTGCGCAGCAAACTGAAGTCTTCAATGAAGATGTGGTCCAAGAAGATGTTGTTGAAACAACGATTGAACCAGAACAAGCTGAGCCGTCAGCTAAGCGTGTGAGGAGGCCGAAGGACTTCGGAAGTGACTTTGTCACCTATCATGTGGAAGCAGATCCGCTTACCTATGATGAGACGATGAAGACCAGAGACGCGGTTTTCTGGAAGGAGGCGATTGACAATGAAATTGATTCCATCACCTCAAATAACACTTGGGTGTTGGTTGATCTTCCTGAAGGAGCGAAATCCATCGGATGCAAATGGATCTTCAAGAAGAAGATGAAAGCAGATGGAACTATTGATAAGTTCAAGGCTAGGTTGGTAGCCAAGGGGTTTTCTCAGAAGCAGGGGATTGACTATTTTGACACATATGCTCCAGTAGCCCGGATGACCACCATCAGAATGTTGATTGCTCTCGCAACAATACATAAGATGGTGATACATCAGATGGATGTGAAAACGGCTTTCCTAAATGGCGAGCTGACCGAAGAGATTTATATGCAACAACCAGAGGGATTTATCGTCAAGGGTCTTGAACACAAAGTCTGCAAGTTGGTAAAATCTTTGTACGATCTTAAACAGGCTCCCAAGATGTGGCATGAGAAATTTGACAAGGTTATAAGGTCAAATGGCTACATGGTCAGCGAGACAGACAAGTGTGTTTACACGAAGTTCGCTGATGGAAGAGGTGTGATCGTTTGTCTGTACGTGGACGACATGCTTATCTTAGGTACGGATATGAGCTGTGTCACGGGGACAAAGAGGTTCATCTCGAGCAAGTTCAGTATGAAGGACTTGGGGGAAGCTGATGTGATCTTAGGGATCAAGATCATCCGGACAGACACTGGACTAGCGCTGTCACAGTCTCATTATATTGAGAAAATGATCACTCGTTATCGGTATCGGGATCTTCCAGGGATCGATACGCCGTACAGGTGTAATGTAAAGCTGAAGCCTAATTCAGGAGAAAGCGTCAGACAGCTGGAGTATGCAAGCGTAATCGGGAGTTTGTTGTATGCTACTAATGCCACAAGGCCTGACATAGCTTTCGTCGTGGGAATGCTGAGTCGTTTCACGAGCAACCCTGGTGTTGAACACTGGAAGGCTGTGAAACGGGTTATGAGATATCTCAAGAAGACTCAGACATATACACTGTACTACAGCGGAGATCCGCAGGTAGTGGAAGGCTTCAGTGATGCCAGCTGGTGCTCAGATTTGGAAAGCGAGAGGTCCACAGGTGGATATATTTTCACAATGGGTGGAGCTGCTATATCGTGGAAATCGAAGAAGCAGACTATGCTCTCGCGGTCATCCATGAAATCTGAGTTCTTTGCACTTGATACCGCAGCCGAGGAAGCAGAATGGCTTCGGGAGCTCATGTATGATCTTCCAGCGGTTGGGGCGCAAATACCGGCAATACCGATATACTGCGACAACCAGGCGACTGCGGCGGTGGCATCAAATGACCTTTTCAACGGAAAGAAGAGGACTGTGCGGTTAAAGCACAGGGCAGTACACGATCTTATTAAGAGGTGTAATTGCAGTGATTGATGTTCGGAGTCAGAAAAACCTGGCGGATCCGTTCACCAAGGACCTCAAGCGCCAACTGGTCGATGACTCAGCATGTAAAATGGACTTGAAGGCATTCTGATATTAGTTATTGTATTCCTACCATAAAGTTTTATGCTATTAGTTCAAAGATTTATCTACTAGGCATCTAGTTTTTGGTTCAAGGGAGGACCATTAACTGGAAGAATATCAGGAACGGTGGATACATGTTCTATTGGACATGGAGAGGTTACGGACCTACAACCACTGTTGTCTACTGTTGTTTTCTGCAAAAAACGGTTCCTGTGGAAAGGTTGGCTTAATTGCCTTAATGAGTTCTCAGGCAGAGTGAATGCCTGGTGTGCTTTACAGGAAGCACGGTAGAGCAGCACTACAAGGAGTGAAACTCCATGCTACAGTGGGGTGACTCCACAATGAGGTTCCTATATGTGGGGTGCTGCCCATGAATAGGATAAAGCCTCGGCTTAGCAGGCCAAGTCACAGCGGCGTAGCACCGCAAATAGGCAGTTAGCCTAATGCTGTATGTTAAAAATAAAGAGGGGTGTAGTCAGCACTACAAAGAGGAGGAGTTCCTCATGTTACAGTGGCACGACACCACGATGAGGTACCCGGTTAGGGATAAAGCCTCGGCCTTGCAAGCCATGTCGTTGCGACGTAACACCGCAAGGGAGCCTAAGGCTTCATGCTGGGTAGTTTGGCACTACAAAGAGGCAGTTGCCTCATGCTACAGTAGTATGACACTACGATGAGGTTTCCGGTACGGGGTAAGGCCTCGGCTTTAAGCCATGTCATAGCGGCGTAGCACCGCAAGGAAAGCGCAATCCGCTTCATGCCATGTCTCTTTATAATGAACTCACCTATAGTGTATGGACAGAGATATCAGGCCGTCTCTTGAGGGTAAACTTGTAGACGCCCAAAATTATACACTGAAACCAGGCTGACACATGGCCTTTAATGTATAGCCAGAAGCACATGTAACTACATTATGTGAGTGGAAAGAATTTCAGCTATGATGCAGAATTCAAGGCTTAGTCCATTCTTGTATTATAGTCTGATTTTTGACCCATGCGGAAAGATTCAAGTCGTCAACGACATCTCTCCTAATGCATGATGGACAGTTACTGTGGGGAACACTTATATCCATATATAGAGATATGTGGGAGATTGTTGGGTTTTTGGTTTTTCCTTTAGAAAGCTTTAGTCCCACATCGGAAAAAACAAAGAGTTTGTATCTCTATATATAAGCTTTGCTATTATTTGAGATGCACATGTGGTGTGGAGGTGCACATGGGTTTGCCATGTGGGGTTATTTTTCTAATGGGAAAAAGGCTAAAATCAACAATTAAAGCATTCATGCTTTTTGCTCTTGGGAAATTTATTTCCATAGGAGCTAAGCCCCGTAGGGACTTAGCGACTCGGACTCGGACTCGGACTCGGACTCGGACTCGGGCTCGGGCTCGGGCTCAAGGGCTCATGAGGCGTAATGTGGCGTTTTGTTGGCGCACTTTGCACTTCACGTCAGCATCGTCGCTAGGCGCATAGTGCGCTTAAGTTGCGCGGTCCGTTACGCGAGCCCAGTTACGCAGGCCCAGTTACGCAGCCCAGTACGCAGCCTAGTGCGCGCAGTGTGCGCAGCGTGCGTAGAGTGCATAGAGTGCGCAGTGTGCGCAGCGTACGCAGTGTGCGTAGAGTGCATAGGGTGCGTAGGGTGCGTAAAGGGGCTGTGTGCGTAAAGTGCAAATTACGCTGGTTACGTGAGTGGCACAACTTGCAGCAGAACGTGTCTTTACATGTTCTGAGCGGTTGCTCCATGTTCGGGGTGGTTACTACCACGTCCCTAACATTGTGCTAACCGGGCAGTTGTTGCTGGGGCTTATATAAGGCCCCCTCCTTCTCTCTCACAGGTGAGAACTAATACACAAGTAGTAGACAGAAAGTTTACAAGTGTTTAGATGCTGTGAGAGAGAAGAGAGGTTTTGTACCAGCGTTGAGTTTTGCACGGGAGTTCGTGTTCATCCGAGGAGTCAGAAGAGCAACAGTGTTCCAAGTTCTCCGACGAACTTGCTGGTTCCTGGAAGCTATTCGTGTGGACGAATAAAGCTTTGAGCAACGGTGATCATTCACCCCAGCAGGAGTTTTTTCATCTTTCGCCTGTCACCTTCTTTGTTGGTATTATCAGGATTCTATTAGCGCACCTTCGGTGAAGTGTTTGCGTTGATATTATCAGAATTCTATTTGTGCACCTTCTGTGAAGTGTAGCACTAGTGGAATTTCTCTTACGTACCTTCTGTGAAGTGTTACGTTCTGTGCACCTTCTGTGAAGTGTAGCACTAGTTGAAATTTCTCTTACGTACCTTCTGTGAAGTGTTACGTAATAACGATTGTTTGTACAATTGTTACGAAATTTCAGTTTTCCATCGAAAAATTGTGCCACAGCAATAACAATTTATAGTATGCATGAAGAACCTTGTTAAATTTCATTTGAGAGTTTTTTTAACAATGTTGCTGTAGCTTGCCCTAAATTACACATTAGTGCTTTGTGTGTGTTATAGTGCTGTGCTTGTACCTGACATATTATTTTGTTTCTAAAAGCATGCTTCTTTCCGAGCGAGATAGATGAACACTAGTTCTGAGCAAATAACCTTTCCCAACAGGTAGATACATACGAATGGGGAAGGGAAGTTGAACTATGGAGAATTTGCTGCAATATTTCTTCACTTACTAAAGATGGCAAATGATGAACATCTCAGGAGAGCATTCTCCTACTTTGATAAGGATGGGAATGGCTACATTGAGCCAGAGGAGCTCCGAGAGGCATTGGTGGAAGACGGAGCTGCGGACAGCATGGATGTGGCCAATGATATCTTACAAGAAGTGGACACCGACAAGGTGACCTGTTTAACTATCAGTTTCAGTTCAGTGACCTGTGCATTTTCCTGACCTTTTTTTTGTGTGTGTGTGTTTGTGTGTTCTTCCCCTCTTATAATTATGATCCTTTTCAAAATCGCAGGATGGACGAATCAGCTACGAGGAATTTGCAGCCATGATGAAGACCGGGACAGATTGGAGAAAAGCTTCCAGGCATTATTCAAGAGGAAGATTCAACAGCCTAAGCGAAAAACTAATGGAGGATGGGTCAATAAACATGAGCGGTGGGTGATGGTAGAGTTACTGAGAATCGGTTCTTTCTTCCTGCAATTTTTTGCTGATTATTGGGTGAAATCTCATCTAGCCTTCCCTCCCACATATTTAGTGCTCACTGTAAATTGGTTTTAGAGTATCAGGAAATTCATTGCCCATTATGTTACTCGTGAACACGTCGACACTTGATTTCTCTCTCGATTTGTACCAGTTGCGGATTGTGTAAAATGTTGGGTGTTCCGCGTGGCGTTCACGTTGTATGCGTCTCCTCTCCATGTTGTATCGGTTGGGGAGTTTTGTAATGGTAGTTGTTAGTTTTGGTGTCCAGGTTTTTGGCTTGGTGGTTTTGAACATAGCAGTATACTAATTGATCTCACCATCCAAAATAGAAATATGGGTTGTATTATATACTTAATTCTATCCTTTCCAGATGATGTGAAAGTGCATTAGTAACTGATATTGATTGATACGGAAAAAATGCGTTGCTGTGATATAGTGAGTTTTTGAATGACATTACATTTTGTGTCAGTAGAACAGGTTGGATTGAGCTGGGATCAAAATTTATGATCTAAAGCTTTCTAATCTTCTGCTTGTTCGTAAGTACTGCTTCTGCCTTCTGTGCATGAGCTACATTCCGACTTCTTGTGGGCTTTATAGCATGTATGAATGCCCATTCTCATGGAAAAGACAGGAAAAACCAAACCAGGCCAGGCCTTTAGGATTTATTTTTCCTTCACCATGACTATACCAAAATCCCTGGTCCCTTTACTATTTTGAACTTTGCGAGCGAGCCGAGAGCCAACGACACATTCATCCGTGTCCGTGGCACTTTTCCATGCCAAGCAGGAACAAGCACTTTTTGGTGGTTGTCCTCAGAAAGTACTTTCACTTTCCAAAGCAGCAACCGAGACTGACTCACGGCTCTCCTCCCTCGCGCGAAGGAAGGCCGCACAACATGCATCCTCCTCTCGATCTGTGCCCCAAAGGCGCAGCATCATCTCGTGCGTGCCTTCCTCATCCAATACACTCATTGATCATTCCTCCATAGACTGCATATATATATATATATATATTGAAATTAAAAACATATGTCTCGGCGGCTAGGGTTTGCTCCGCTCGGGATTTCTTCCGCTGGAGAGCATGCCAGAGAGGGCTCCCAGCCTGGTTTCAGGCCGGTGGCGGCCGACGATGAGGGGAAGGGTAAGGACGACAAGGAGGATGCGGGAGAAATCGAATCGGCGGGTGGATGGACAACAGTAGAGCGACGTCGGAAGCCGAAAGCTCCTCCGTCGCGTGACAGAGAAGATCGATACAAGGGTTGGGGTAACCGTCGGCCGATGCGGGAAGGTCAGAGGACTTACGGCCAAACCCGATCTGTGGGGGCCTATAGGAGGGAGCCCCCCCCCCCCCCCCCCCCCAGGGGGACGTAGAGAGACATGAGAGAAGAGCACTGACAAAGGGAAGGGGAAGGAAGTCGAACGGGAGGTGAGGCACATGCCTATAGGGCCACCGACGCGAGACAGGTGTGCTACTCCAACTGGAGCGTGGGCGAAACCAGTTTCCTGGGCGAAGATTTGCAGGCCTGCGCCGATCAAGAGGAAGTGGATCTACAATACGTAGAGCCGAGCGTCATTAACGGTGTTAGGGTGGTGGAAATCACTGCAGATGATATCCAGGAAACGACTGAATATTGGAGGAACACTTTGGTACTATATGTGATGGGCAACATGCCGTTCTACGATCAAATCCGGGCGTATGCGTATAGAGTTTGGAAGCCTAAGGGAGATATGGAGATTTTCTCACGCGAAAACGGCTTTTACTTCATCAAATTTTCTCTCCTCGAAGATTTGGAGCGTATTCTTGAAGGTGGCCCGTGGACTTTCGACGGCAGATTAGTGGTCCTAAAGAGGTGGTATCCTGAACTAAACTTCGAGAAGGACAGATTATCGAAGGTACCAATATGGATCAGACTGCCATGGCTCTCGCCCCAGTTGTAGAGTGTTCCATCCATTATGAAATTGGCGAGCATGGTAGGGGTCCCGATACGTACAGATATCCCGACAGCGAGAAGGCAGCGATTATCATATGCCAGAATCTTCGTAGAAATCTCGGCGTCCGACGTCCTTCCCAGGAAGATTGACCTCGTTCTCCCTAACGGTGAGTGGCTCTCCCAGGACGTGGAATACGAATGGGTTCCCCCGTCTTGCTCTCTATGTCAGTGCTTCGGGCACACCAAAGTGCAATGCAGGGACCCCCATGTGGAGGAGGAGAGGGTCGAAGCCCAACAGGAGCAACAAGAAACCATAGGCCATCAAAGTGGTCATCAAGAACCGATCACCAACCTAATAGATTCGAACCAAGTGGAAGGGGATGACCTATGGCGATGGAACAAAGCAATATAGTTGGAGGAGCGGATGATGGAGGAGCTGACGGCCATAGATCCTCTGTGCTCAGCAAGAGACATGAGATCGACCTCCCTGCTCATACGGTTGAAGGCAACAATCTTGCAATGGTGTTGGTAGGGGAAGCTCGCACGAG
Source organism: Iris pallida (assembly GCA_029216955.1). Lineage (NCBI taxonomy): Eukaryota > Viridiplantae > Streptophyta > Magnoliopsida > Asparagales > Iridaceae > Iris > Iris pallida. The sequence continues at coordinate 13,557,888 of JANAVB010036419.1, read as the reverse complement.
GGTGACAATGGGACATGTTCGACCGGACTCAGATAGAGGGGTAACAATAAGAGCTGCTAAGAGAGCGACCATCCATGGAGGGGCTACTGCTAGAGACGGGACAGTTCCCAGTCGGAACGACGGGAGGGATGACGACCAAGCTTTGACAATGGAGAACCCGAGGTGGACGCTTCTTGTGCGAGAAACCTCTCAAGCACATAACTCCCTTAATCCAGCTACAGATCCAGGTGAAACGGCTGTGCAAAGTAATAGCGTTGAGGTGAATGCGTCTCCAAGCCGTCCGATGGAGCGCAGGAGAGAACAAAAGGACAACCCCACTCAAAATTAATGTCTGTCATCTCCTGGAACGTCCGGGGTGTGAACTCGATCGGTAGATGGAGGGAGGTTCAGAATATGATAAACGCTCACAAGTGTTCGATAGTTGCCATACTGGAGAGTAAAATTAAAGCTGTCGAGAAGATAACCAAAAGGACCCCGCCTTATTGGTCGTCTCTCCACAACAGGGAGTTATGCGATTCCACTCGCATCTGGCTCATGTGGGATACGCGAACGTGGTCTGGCCAGGTATACCTTATTTCCGAACAATTAATTATAATGGATTTCACTAACAATGGAGGGCTCCATATTCAATTCGGTGCTGTCTATGGCCATAATGACCGTGGACAGCGCTTCCAACTATGGAAGGATATTATTCAGGTAGCAAGACAAAACGAAGGACAGGCTCCCCTGCTGCTGGGTGGGGACTTCAATGCTATGATGGCTGAGGAGGAGAAAAAGGGGAGGCCGACCGGTCCCGGACTTCATATTAGCTGATTTCCGAGACTGCCTACTTTCCTCTGGCCTTTCCTGCTTGGCTAGAACTGGCCAAGTATGGACTTGGAGTAATAGTTCATCTCTCAACCGTGTCGTCTGCCAACTTGACAGAGCTTTGTGCAACAACAAATGGATGGAGTTGTTCCCGGTTAGCAAGGCGGAGGCTTTGCCTTGCGGCACTAGCGACCATTCACCTATTTTGGTCCGATTGGTCCCCGCAGGTCCTCCCCGTCGGCGACCGTTTCGTTTCAACAACGCCTGGCCGCTCATTGGGGGGGTACCAGGAGGTGATCAATTGGTCTCTCACTTGCAGTCGATACTTGTAGTCGATGGTAATCCCCAGTTCCGCCTAACTAGGCGTCTGAAGCAAGTCAAGCGTCTTCTGAAGCTCTGGAATCGGACACGGCCGCTTGAGGACCTTCAAGTTAAGGCCAAGGAGCTGCAGGACGTGCAGGGAAAGATCCAATTGGACCCGAATAATACTGACCTGGTCGACGGAGAGCTCAAGCTGCAAGAGGAGGTTCGACGACTTCGGTTTCTAGAGGAGGTCCAGCTTCAACAGAGAGCCAAATGCAGTTGGCTTAAAGACGGGGACCGCGGCTCTAAGTTTTTCCATGCCATGGTCCGGTCACGACTTCATCGCAACAACTTCGGACCGCTCATGGATGCTACCAGACGGGTTATCTCTGCTGATTGTGAACTACAAGATGAAGCCATCACTTTCTACACAACTTTATATAACCAATATGGCTACTTGACGGAGTTCCCGAATATCATCTGCAAAAGGATAGTTACCAATGAAGGCAATAATCTGCTTAGAAAAGAAGTCTCCATGGAGGAGGTTGAACAAATAGTGAAGGAGTCGGATCCCAACAAGTCGCCCGGGCCTGACGGGTTCAACTCTGCCTTCTACAAAACCCACTGGGGTCAGCTGAAAGAGCTCGTGTTCCAAGTTGTCCAGGACTTCTTCAACTCGGGCAGATTACTGAAAGAGATCAATCACACATTCCTTACTCTTATACCTAAAAAGGAGGGGGCTTCTTCGCTGAGCGATTTCCGACCAATAGCTTGCTGTAATTTTATTTATAAAATAATCACTAATCTCATGTGCATTATGATACAGGACATAATGAGGGGCCTGATCTCTACCAACCAGTCCGCGTTCATCAAAGGCAGATCTATTGCTGAGCTTGCCTGCTGGCTCACGAACTTGTACGAGACTTCAACAAAGCTGGAGGGAGGAAAGGGTGCGTTAAGCTGGATCTCCGCAAAGCTTACGACATGGTTAATCATGACTTTGTCTGCGAGCTACTTCGGAATATGGGATTTGAGAAGTGGTGGGTTGACAGGATTCGCGAGTGTATCACTACTCCTACGTTCTCTATACTTATCCAGGGGCAGCCTTATGGGTACTTGTCAACCCCTGATTTTCAAAATTTTGTTTATTAGTGATAATTGGCCATTAATGATTATTTTGGCATTAAAATATTTTATAATAATTATTAGGAATTTTTTTAGAATTTTTAAATGTTTTTAAATAGCTTTTAAATACCAGAAATACCATTTTGCAATTTTATAAATTGTTTTAAATTAGGTTTGCAATATTTAAAATTGTTTTAAATACTTTTTGCAATAACCCATTTGTCTTTTGCAAATATATTTTGCAAATATTACCCGCGGGAGTCAATTTGCAAATTAAAATTTACATTTTACTCTGCGGAGGGACCTGAATGCAATTACCTAAAACCTAGGGACTCTAGTGCAAAACCTAAACCTACCCCCCCCCCGACGACCGGACAGCTGCCGACGACCGGCCAGCTGCTCCCCCCCACGTCCCGACCGACTTCGACCGACCTCCTCTGCCTATAAAACAAAGCCCTCTCTTTTTCCAGACAAAACCCTAACCCTAACCGACCACCACGACCACGACGACCCCCCTTTCTTCTCCGACGAACCCCAAACCCTAGCTCTACTCCGGCGAGCCCCGTCCAGCCCCTACGCCGAGCACCACCGCCCGCAACCACCACCATCAGGACCGCCTCATCGAGCCGCATCCAGCGCCGCCCAAGCGCCTTGACGACGACGCCCCCAGCCGCCGTTCGCCCCCTCGACTTCCACCCCTCAGCCGGACACGAAGGTAACAATTCCTTCCTCTGTGTCGTGCGTGTCTCAAACTGAGACACGAGACTCGCCTAGACACAGGGGACAAGACTGTGGTGCTGGACACGTGTTAGCCGAGTCGTACGTGTCGTGCTGGGCACGGACACGTCGACTCTGTGTCAGATTTCAACTTCTCGTGTCCTGGACTGTATGGACACGAGACGAACTGTAAACTAGACTAACGGGTTTGGGCTTTGCTTAACGGGTAAAAAACCCATTTAATTTCTAACCTAAATAAAATAAACTAAAACCTAACTCTAAACGAACTTAGCGGGCTGACCCCCTGGCCAGCCCGAACGAACTAAACCCCCCCCCCCCCCCGCTGGCTCAGGATCGAGCCCCCTTTCCTTTCTGTTTTTCTTTTCTGTTTTCTTTTTTTCTTTTCTTTTTCTTTTCTTTTCTTTTACTGTTTTTATATATATATATATATATATATATATATGTATATATATATATATATATATATATATATATATATATATATATATATATATATATATATATATATATATATATATATATTAGTATATATGTATATATGTATATGTTTTATAGTTAGTAAATTATTTGTATATATGTTAGTATTTATATATATATATACACATATGTATATATGTATATATTTTCTTGTGTATGTATATATATTATTATATATATATATACTTTATAAATTAAGTATTTTCTTGTGTATATATATATGTACTTTTGGCATAGGTATGTATATATTCATTTTGTATAAAATTTACCTTATTAAAATAATAATATTATTTTGACTATTTTCAAATTGTATTTTTATTGTATTTAAATTACTGCAACCATTTGGTGTCCAAGCCTAGCATGGGTATTTGGGCTCAAATGTGTTTTCACACATTCAAGACCTGTTCAAGTCATATTGGACTTGATTCATGGCCTTGGGTCCTGTATTTGAACTTTGGTTCAAATTATATACATGGACAAAATACGCAGATAATTAATTATTGTGTGCATAGCTGTTTTTGATCTTCTAAAAATACTTAGAGTATTGCTAAAATTATGGAAAAATAGTTTTTAGATACTTTGTTAAGTTGACTAATTTAGTATAATTTTTGTAGTATTTAAATTACTGTTTTGCCACTAGTTTGGCATATGAAACCAAAACTCACTTTCTGTATACTTAGGAAAACTGATTTTTATAAAATATTTGTACTGGATAATAAATTCCAGAAAAATTATAATAAATTTCTATGATTAGCAAGGATCGTTTTGGTACTTTGTTTTATGCAAAACTAGGCTTTTTGCCTATCTCTAAAATTGTTAGAACACAATGATCTTTTGATTTATTTATTGATTAATTACGACTTGTAGCTTTTTGTGTTATTTGGAGTTTTAGTCGTATTGAACCCCATCCCTCACTAGTATAAAGATCCTAGAAAGTTAGTTAACATAGTGTGTCACCCCACCTTGGTCTCCTATGCCAAGTCATCATTTTTGCTAGGTGCCCAGTCACAAGTCGTGTCGCACCAGTTAGTGTTCTAGTATTTTAGCTTAGTATAAAAGCTAAGTTATTGCATTTATTTCTACAGTGACGAGTTACTGGACATCCATAGCACTGTTATCGCAGCTTGTTTTGTTTTGCTTTGCTAGAGGCAAGTACTTTCTACGAACTTTACATATTGTCACATAAATGAACTGCAAACCCCACCATGTTATATGCTGATCCTTGGGGTAGCAAGTTAGATCTCTACATGTTGTACTTTCAGTTACTACCATGCTTAGAACAATCTTGATATATCTCTCACATGATTAGAATATGGGTTATGGGGAAACTGATAGTATTGTACGTGATCACGACCCCCCCCTATAGTAGCGAGCGAGGTCGCATTTTATATGCGTATCTTGCCGTAGGCAATTATCCCGCATTTTCTGTACGGATGTACACCTATGCTTGTCTACTTGTACGTATGTACATTTCATTATGTGCCACAGCGCATTGTACATCTATTGACCGATCACGTACTTGCTACAGTTTTAAATATTACATATACATCTGTCTCTATGACATATGTGTCCTTGCCATGATAGACTATGTGATGCCATACTTTCCAGTTATTTCTCACATGTTCATTCTCATGTTCATTTCCATGTTTCATATGCTAGTTTGCTAGATTTAGTACTTGCTCCCGTCCTGACAGGATAACGTTGTAGGTGTCCTTACTGAGGAGGAGTTACTCTGCGACTCATACTATGGGATTACTGCCGAGGACCCGGCTCTGCTTTACGAGGATGTTCCTGCGGGGAACCTCGTCTAGTTGTCTTTTTGTTTACTTAGACTTTTGAGAGTAGACATGTATTAGACTACATCATTTTGTAACTGGACATGTATCCAGTTTTACATTTCAGTTTACTTGTACTTGGATATTTTACTATATACGACGACTTTTGTGTTTGGAGCATTTATGATTCTTCTTCACTTATAGAACTGTTAGTACATTTAGTCTTATCCTGTTGTCTTTAGAACAGCTTACTACGTTTTATCTCAACGTAGGCTGGACATGACTCGGCCTGGCCCAACAATTTGGGTAGCGGGTCGTGACATGTTTTTAGTGGTGGCCCATGCAGGTCCTGACTAAACTGTTTGGTTACGTTATTGTACCAAGCATACCTGCAATTAGGAACTTAAGGTAACTAGACAACATTAGGAAAGACGCTTAGAAACACTTAGAGGAATGCTAGGATTGCAACATAGGAAATACATCACATGATTGCTATTATAATTAGATTTTCTTGTATATGATTGCTTACTTTAAACAAGTCCTTATAAGTCTTTTATGTGTAATTTAGATGGTACTTACTCGTTCGTTCCAGCATGTTACCCCCGAGAATGGGGCCCTCCATATCCAGTCAGCTGACCAGTTGACTGATACACCTCCACCTACCACATTCCCCCACTCCACAGATCCACAGACCCAGATACCACCTTCCACATCCCAGGCCCGGCAGGACCCGATACTTCCACCACCCCCTATCACTATACCCACCCAGGCTTCCGTCACACTCGACGGGAACCAGCTGCTCACACTGATCCAGGGGTTCCTAACAACCCATCAGGAGCAGACTACCCTACTCCGCCAGAGCATGGAGCGTTCTGAGGGACGTCCCGTGGTCCCACCATATGTAGAGCCGCGGCAGAGAGCGGGGACGGTCAAGGACTTCATGGGTCTGAATCCCAAGGAGTTCTCAGGGACTGAGGGCATAGTAGTAGCTGATGACTGGCTAGATTCAGTAGAGAGGAAGCTTCTGGGAGTTAGGATGCCGGATGACCTTCAGGTCGAGGCAGCAGGATTTCTGCTGATAGACTTAGCCGGAGTCTGGTTCAGGAATGAGCCGTTGTTCGCGAGAGGTAGAGCCACCTGGGACCAGTTCAAGACCCAGTTCAAGAAGAAGTTCTTCTCGACCACTGCTAGAGTAGCCATGGGGCTACGATTCCAGAACATCCAGCAGGGGAACCGTTCTGTTGACGACTATACGGGAGAGTTCAGTCGCTTGAGCCGTTTTGCTCCTAGTTTGGTTGCTGATCCAGAGGAGATGACCCATAGGTTTTGCCATGGTCTAGTTCCAGACATTGGCATTCTTATAGTGGCGAACGGTACGACTGACTATTACCAGAGCCTAGAGTTAGCCCGGAGCATCGAGGAGCGTCTTCTGTCATGCAAGAGGCCGGCTCCTGTACATCATGAGGGTCCGTCCAAGCGTCAGGCTTTCCAGCAGAAAGCACCGGCGCCACCCCAGCAGATTTATCGTCCCTCTACACCACACCATCAGACCCCGCCAGTTCGAGCCCCGGGACACCAGCAGCAGCAGAAGGGAGCTATATGTTCTTTCTGCGGAAGACCAGGGCACGACATCTCCATCTGCAGAAAGAGGTTGAAGCAATGCTTGATTTGTGGGTCTGCCACCCATCAGCTTCGGAACTGCCCAGTAGCGAAGACTAGAGGACCGCTCCCGACTCAGCAGCAGAGGTTCGGGCAGCATCTGCAGCAGCAGAAGGGACCTCAGGGGAGGGTTTATAGTCTAGCCATTGAGCCGGAGCCAGAGCAGGTTTCGGAGCCGGATTATTTAGCTGACGTCATCACAGGTCATGTTTATTTGCATACTTTTCTAGCTGTATGTTTGTTTGATTCTGGTGCATCTCATAGCTTCCTATCATTAGAGTTTATGCATAAACATCATCTAGTAGCTACACCTACTGCGGAGATTAGTAGAGTGATGACGGGAGGAGGACCAGTGCCTATTAGATCTATCTATAGGTGTTCTATTTTTATAGCCGGGCGAGAGTTCAGAGGGCGATTCTTTGTGATGCCGCTCCCCGGTTATGATATCATATTAGGGATGGACTGGCTTAGCTATGCCCATGCATCTATAGATTGCCATGAGGGTAGTATTGTGTTCAGTCCTCCAGGCACAGCACCATTCAGTGTCAGGAGGACAGGGCCGGAGATCAGCCTAGAGCCGAACTGTTGTGCTACAGTCGGGGACGCAGCACCGCCACACCCTATCATTAGGGAGTTTATGGATGTATTCCCAGAGGATCTTCTAGGACTTCCGCCTGACAGAGATGTGGAGTTCACTATAGATCTAGTGCCGGGTTCATCACCAGTATCCCGGGCTTGCTATAGAGTGAATCCCAAGGAGGCCATAGAGATGAAAGAGCAGATTGATGACCTGTTGAAAAAGGGTTTCATTCGATCCAGTGCTTCTCCATGGGGAGCGCCAGTGCTCTTTGTGCCTAAGAAGGATGGTACAGTCCGGTTGTGTATTGATTACCGGGCCTTGAATGCCATCACTATCAAGAACAAATATCCTCTGCCCAGGATAGATGATTTGTTCGACCAATTGAGCGGGGCGAAGGTGTTTTCCAGGATAGATTTGAGATCCGGGTACCACCAGGTGAAGGTTAGGCCAGCAGACATCCAGAAGACGGCGTTCAACACGAAGTACGGACAGTACGAGTTTCTGGTGATGCCATTTGGTCTCACAAATGCGCCAGCTGTCTTTATGAACTTGATGAATAAGACATTTCACCAGTATCTGGATAAGTTCATCGTAGTGTTTATCGACGACATCCTGATATACTCGAAGACGCCGGAGGAGCATGCAGAGCACTTGCGGATAGTTTTGGGGATTCTGAGGCAGGAGAGATTGTTTGCCAAATTGCCGAAGTGCGAGTTCTTTTTAGACCGAGTTGTAACTCCCTACACCTATTTTTGGTATAATTGAAAATTTCTTTAAAATTCTTTTCTATATATATTTAGTTGAAAGCACTTCAACTTTAAATAGTCTTTTATTAATAAAACTATTGTAGCAATTAATTGTTTATGGAGAATAGTTACTAATTGTTGATAATAATTAAATTGGTTCATTTTGTATTTGGTTTGAATTTCCTTAGTAGGATTTAAAATTTAAGTTCTCTGTTAATGTTCAAAACTACTAAATGGTAGTAAATTATGTATTCTAATAAATTACAATATTTCTATTGCTACTGATACTAATTAATCTTGTAATTATTTACTAACTATTCATTATGTTTAAGAATTAATTATTATTTTCGAATTTATTTAATATGTGATTTTATTGGAGAAGCATGCAATTGATTTTAGTAATTAATTAATTAGCAACTGCAATAATGCGGGATTTTAGTATTATGTTAAACAGTGGGTTGTTACTTCATTATCCTGGGAATCCTAGTAGTATGGTTGTTTGATTTGAACTAAGGACTGGTTTCATTGGGACATTATTGGTCTGGTATTCTCATAATTGCATAGAAACTGTTTTGTTTTGAAAAGCTGTTTTTGGAAATTGTTTGAATTTGAAATTGAAAATCTGTTCTTTTGGAAACATATTGGAGGGAATATTGGTTTTGGAAAGCAGCTTTAAAAATCATTTGAATTTTGAAAAGCTTAGTTTGAATTTGAATCTCTAACTAATTCTGTTACTAACCTATTCTAATTACCCTCAGATCTAATTGTATTTACCTACACTGCCATTATACAATAGCCCTAGATCTACTCCTAATTACAGCTATGCCACACATTATTTTACTATATATTTATACGATTTCCAATACACTGACACACACAGTACACTCCCCCTCTCTCTCACTGACACGTCACCTCACACTCTCTCTCTCTACAGTCTCTCTCTCTCTCCGTCCTCTCTCTCTCCTCACCGGAGAGAGGCTGAGCCCGCCGGAGCGTCGCCGTCGACACCGGAGTCCGACCACCACCATCATCGCAGAGCAACGCCACCGCACCTCGCCGAGATCGGCGCCACTCCAACACCGTTGATCCGTCCGCCACCTCGACCGGATCCCAACGTCTCAGAGCACCAGATCCGCCGTGCCGTTCGTCGACGACCGTCGCCTCGACTACTGCATTCTCGAGACTCGAGCTTCATCGACTGGCGAGCTGCTCCTCGAGCAGTGAGTCATCATCAAGCAGAGCGCTGCCTCGTAGATCACGCCACCGCCAGAGCCACCATCTCGAGCGCTGACCCTCTCGTTCAGCGTGCACCTTGCTTCGAACAGAGCGCACCGCCATCAGTGCAGCGCGTCGAGCCCGAGGAGACCGCATCGGCTCTCGTGTGGAGTCTTCGAGAGCCGAGCCACCACCAGACTCGCCGAGCCACCACCGGAGCCGGAGTCTTCAGAGCCTCGCCGTCGGAGCTGTATCTCACCGCCGCGCCGTGGATCGACATCCCCTCCGGCTGGTGAGCTTCGCCTTGATCTTCTCGCCCTTTCTTCTTGTTTGCTAGGATCCTAGAGCTAGGGTTTCACAGTGGGACTTCTGGGATGGGTGTTCCTAGATCTAGGGTTCGAACCAAGAGTAGGAGGTTAGGGTCTGTGGCCATGGAATTTGTTAGGGTTAAAGTTCGGGGCTAGGGTTCCTGACCTAGGGTTTCGAGCTGAGGTCTCAGCCCTGTAAGAAATTTTAGGGTTAGAGTTTGATTGGGCTCTGGAGGGAGAAGAAGACCTAGACCTAGGGATTCCCGAGCGGAGAAGACGAGGTAGAGAAGAGAAGGAGTTGCGGTTAGGGTTAGGGTTTCTGACCTAGAAACTAGGATTCGTTCTGGAGGAAGAAGATGAGGTGGAATGGGTGGTTTGCCGCCGGAGAAGAGAAGTCGGGCTAAGGTTCAGGCTGTGGCCATAAGAGAAGCTTAGGGTTAGGGTTTCTTGGGCTAGAGGTTGAAGAAGGTGAAGAGGATGAAGCCGGAGACGAGGGTTGATCGCCGGAGACGAGAGTACCGCCGGAGAAGACGAGAAGGTTCTCGTGGTTCTGGAATTTTGAGTGAATGTGAGAGGAGAGAGAAAGGTATGGTAAATATCTGTTGAGTTGGGCCGGGTCCCTGGGCTTTAACTGTGGGCTGGGTTCTTGGACTGTAAGTTTGGGCTGATGGATTAAGATTAAATTCGTTTATCTGTTTTATCAGTGTGAATTATTAGATAGGGCTGGGCCAGAGGGTTAAGCTGGGTGTGGGCTGAGTTTTTGGGCCAGTGAGTAGGCTTAGAATTATGGGCTTGTTTTAAGCTGTGGTTTTTATTTGATTCTAATAGTAGATTTAAGTACAGTTGGGCTCTGGGCTGGGCTGGAATAGTGTGGGCTGGGTATGAAATGTTTGGTTTATTGTGTTTAGTTATTAAATTAATTTTCTTGATTACATGTTGCTAGCAGTTTAACTAATGTTATATATTTCTAAAATTAATAATATTTGTTAGTAAATTTCTAAATAGTTAGGGGATTGTTATCAAATTGTTGGTATATTTTGAGTAAAAATCAGTTATTATAGTTCTTTAAAGACATTTTGTATATCAAAAACCATATAACTATATCTATTTTCTAAAATAAATGTTACTAGTGATTATTGTAAATCAATGTTATATATATTTTCAAAATAAATATTGCTAGCTATTTTTGCCTATAATTATTGTTATAGATAATTTCAAGATATATCAATTTTCTATAAACATTTTCTTAGTTTATTAATTAAAGATTTGGTAAGTTAAATTATATCTAGCTAATTGTCATTATTCAAAAACCCTAAATAACTTGTACAAAAATATTAACAGGTGATCCATTGCAAACATGCAGTACTACTCTCGTGCAACAAAACCGAGGCAAGTACACTGACTTGACTTGTACCTTGTTTTCTGTCTTACCTTCATGTGCCATGTTCTCATATCTGACACGAATTACACACGATTGTCTTGTACTCTTGTTCATTGCTTGTACATCATTGTTCATTGCGGGATTGGGGGAAATATTAGCTTTTGTGTGACCACACCCAACATAGGTATTGAAGATAGCCTAATCGTACACGTCACGTACGATGAAGCCGGACCTTGTAGAATTGACTCATTGACTCATTGCATCATTGATTGATTGATTGCTCCTAAGCCGGTCACACATTAGTTTTAATATTTCAAAATTGTCACAATTGCATATTGATTGATTGATTGATTGATTGCCTTGTACATTGATAGCCGTGTTCATTGTCTAGCATCTTGATTGTCATCCATTGCCTGCAGTTTTATATTTCATTTCTGGTACAGCAGTTTCAGTTCATGTTCTAGTTTTCTGGTATTCCTGTTTCACCTTGTACTCTGGATTACAGTTTACATTGTATATTGTCTAGTCAGGGTTGTACTTTGCTCTTTTCCTGATAGGATCGTTGCAGGTGAGTGGGAGATTACATGGAGCTGGTGATTGCTTGGATATTACAGTTTTTATTTCAGTTTATTTTTCTGGAGATTGTATCTTAGAGTTTCATTTATTGTATATTATTTCATTGGACCGGATTTGTCTCCGGCTGAGTTTGTATTTTAAAAACACTTGATGGATATTGGTGATTTCTGGGAACGTTATAAAAGCTGTGTTTTGGTTTACATTACATTGTGACTGTGAGTTTTCCTTAGTATTGTACAGCTTACTTCGTCGTGTCCAACGACGAAGGCTGGGCGTGTCCGACTCGTATCCGATTATTCGGGAGCGGGTCGTGACATGTTTTTAGTGGTGGCCCATGCAGGTCTCTATCCTAATGACACTTAGGTAAATAAGTGTTATTGGGGGACCAGCGAAAGCTAAGAAAAACTCATCACAGCATAGGAACCGCGTGAAAATGGTTTATGGTTTTTGATTTATGAAAAATGGTTTATGAAAATGGTTTACTGTTTATGAAAATGGTTTATGATTAATAGTTTATGGTTTATGGTTATTGATGTTTAAAAATTTTCAAAAATTTGATTTACTTATGATTTTAGGATAGTTTGTAATTTTATAGGATATAGCAATCAACCGTTTATTTCTTTTGCAGGACGGTCGCCACGACGAGCGCTGGGACCAGTGAGCAGCCTGCACCCACTGCACAGGAGCAGCTTGCACCGCCTCCACCTCCGCCGATTCCACCAACGATGATGTTCGATGGCACGCAAGTGATGGCCATGTTCCAGCAATTCATGGAGATCCAGAATCACCAATTTGCACAGTTCAGAGAGACTGTCGTCGACGCGCTCAGGACCAGAGAGCCAGCTCCACCAGCACCGCCGGCACCAGCAGCGCCGAAGCCAGGAACTGCCAAAGAATATCAGTTCCTCAGTCCCATGGATTTCTGGGGCGATGAAGGAATAGTCTACGCAGACGAATGGCTGGAGAATGCTGAACGGTCATTGAAGATGGCGAGGATCCCAGAAGATTTGCAAGTCGAAGTTGCAAGCATGCGACTGTTCGACATCGCTAGGGCTTGGTACCGGGAGGAGCCCCAGTTAGCAGAGCCCGGAGTTTCCTGGAAGGACTTCAAGCTACTTTTCCAGGAAAAGTTCTTCCCGGATGTGGAGCGGGACGAGCTTAGGAAGCAATTTGAAGCATTGAAGCAAGGGAATATGTCAGTGGCCCAGTATACATCCGAGTTCACCCGACTCAGCAGGTTCGCAGAGAACCTAGTCAGTTCGCCGAAGGACAGGGCTTGGATGTTCAAGAAGGGTCTCACCAGGGAGCTACGTCATGCAGTAGCTATTAGTCAGGCCACTACATATGCGAGCATTCTTAAAGTTGTTCAGGGAGTGGAGAAGGAAATGGATCCGAAGCTCAAGCGGGACCGGGACATTGGCGCCAGCACTTCCCAGGGTCCACCGAAGCGGACCGACACTCAGCAGAGGCCACTTCAGCATCAGCACCATGTTCGAGCACCGACATCGCCGAGGCAGCGGAGGCAGACCCAGAGCCCGGTGTCCTTTTCTTGCGCATACTGCAAGCGACCGGGACACCATGTCAAGGAATGCCGCCAGAAGTTAGGACAATGCTTGATTTGTGGATCTGCCACTCATCAAGTGAGGGATTGTCCTGCGGCTTTCACTCGTCAGGAGCCAGTACCAGAACAGCAGCAGGAGGACCCAGTTTATGAGGATCAGTAGTAGCTGCAGGAGCGCAGCTGAGTGGACCGTGATCTTTTTATTTGCTTGTAGTAGCTGAATTTCTTTTATATTGCCTATTTTGAGGCTTGTCTTGAGTTTTCTTGCATTTACAGTCTTTCTATTGTCTAGTGACTACTTGTTAGTCCTTATTATTTTACTACATAATAAATCATTTAGTTCTCTGGTTGCCTTTAATAAAATTTGATTGAATTTTTGTATATTGCAAAATTCTTGAAATTTCGAGGACGAAATTTTTGTAAGGGGGGTAGATTTGTAACTCCCTACACCTATTTTTGGTATAATTGAAAATTTCTTTAAAATTCTTTTCTATATATATTTAGTTGAATGCACTTCAACTTTAAATAGTCTTTTATTAATAAAACTATTGTAGCAATTAATTGTTTATGGAGAATAGTTACTAATTGTTGATAATAATTAAATTGGTTCATTTTGTATTTGGTTTGAATTTCCTTAGTAGGATTTAAAATTTAAGTTCTCTGTTAATGTTCAAAACTACTAAATGGTAGTAAATTATGTATTCTAATAAATTACAATATTTTTATTGCTACTGATACTAATTAATCTTGTAATTATTTACTAACTATTCATTATGTTTAAGAATTAATTATTATTTTCGAATTTATTTAATATGTGATTTTATTGGAGAAGCATGCAATTGATTTTAGTAATTAATTAATTAGCAACTGCAATAATGCGGGATTTTAGTATTATGTTAAACAGTGGGTTGTTACTTCATTATCCTGGGAATCCTAGTAGTATGGTTGTTTGATTTGAACTAAGGACTGGTTTCATTGGGACATTATTGGTCTGGTATTCTCATAATTGCATAGAAACTGTTTTGTTTTGAAAAACTGTTTTTGGAAATTGTTTGAATTTGAAATTGAAAATCTGTTCTTTTGGAAACATATTGGAGGGAATATTGGTTTGGAAAGCAGTTTTAAAAATCATTTGAATTTTGAAAAGCTTAGTTTGAATTTGAATCTCTAACTAATTCTGTTACTAACCAATTCTAATTACCCTCAGATCTAATTGTATTTACCTACACTGCCATTATACAATAGCCCTAGATCTACTCCTAATTACAGCTATGCCACACATTATTTTACTATATATTTACACGATTTCCAATACACTGACACACACAGTACACTCCCCCTCTCTCTCACTGACACGTCACCTCACACTCTCTCCTACAGTCTCTCTCTCTCTCCGTCCTCTCTCTCTCCTCACCGGAGAGAGGCTGAGCCCGCCGGAGCGTCGCCGTCGACACCGGAGTCCGACCACCACCATCATCGCAGAGCAACGCCACCGTACCTCGCCGAGATCGGCGCCACTCCAACACCGTTGATCCGTCCGCCACCTCGACCGGATCCCAACGTCTCAGAGCACCAGATCCGCCGCGCCGTTCGTCGACGACCGTCACCTCGACTACTGCATTCTCGAGACTCGAGCTTCATCGACTGGCGAGCTGCTCCTCGAGCAGTGAGTCATCATCAAGCAGAGCGCTGCCTCGTAGATCACGCCACCGCCAGAGCCACCATCTCGAGCGCTGACCCTCTCGTTCAGCGTGCACCTTGCTTCGAACAGAGCGCACCGCCATCAGTGCAGCGCGTCGAGCCCGAGGAGACCGCATCGGCTCTCGTGTGGAGTCTTCGAGAGCCGAGCCACCACCAGACTCGCCGAGCCACCACCGGAGCCGGAGTCTTCAGAGCCTCGCCGTCGGAGCTGTATCTCACCATCGCGCCGTGGATCGACATCCCCTCCGGCTGGTGAGCTTCGCCTTGATCTTCTCGCCCTTTCTTCTTGTTTGCTAGGATCCTAGAGCTAGGGTTTCACAGTGGGACTTCTGGGATGGGTGTTCCTAGATCTAGGGTTCGAACCAAGAGTAGGAGGTTAGGGTCTGTGGCCATGGAATTTGTTAGGGTTAAAGTTCGGGGCTAGGGTTCCTGACCTAGGGTTTCGAGCTGAGGTCTCAGCCCTGTAAGAAATTTTAGGGTTAGAGTTTGATTGGGCTCTGGAGGGAGAAGAAGACCTAGACCTAGGGATTCCCGAGCGGAGAAGACGAGGTAGAGAAGAGAAGGAGTTGCGGTTAGGGTTAGGGTTTCTGACCTAGAAACTAGGGTTCGTTCTGGAGGAAGAAGATGAGGTGGAATGGGTGGTTTGCCGCCGGAGAAGAGAAGTCGGGCTAAGGTTCAGGCTGTGGCCATAGGAGAAGCTTAGGGTTAGGGTTTCTTGGGCTAGAGGTTGAAGAAGGTGAAGAGGATGAAGCCGGAGACGAGGGTTGATCGCCGGAGACGAGAGTACCGCCGGAGAAGACGAGAAGGTTCTCGTGGTTCTGGAATTTTGAGTGAATGTGAGAGGAGAGAGAAAGGTATGGTAAATATCTGTTGAGTTGGGCCGGGTCCCTGGGCTTTAACTGTGGGCTGGGTTCTTGGACTGTAAGTTTGGGCTGATGGATTAAGATTAAATTCGTTTATCTGTTTTATCAGTGTGAATTATTAGATAGGGCTGGGCCAGAGGGTTAAGCTGGGTGTGGGCTGAGTTTTTGGGCCAGTGAGTAGGCTTAGAATTATGGGCTTGTTTAAGCTGTGGTTTTTATTTGATTCTAATAGTATATTTAAGTACAGTTGGGCTCTGGGCTGGGCTGGAATAGTGTGGGCTGGGTATGAAATGTTTGGTTTATTGTGTTTAGTTATTAAATTAATTTTCTTGATTACATGTTGCTAGCAGTTTAACTAATGTTATATATTTCTAAAATTAATAATATTTGTTAGTAAATTTCTAAATAGTTAGGGGATTGTTATCAAATTGTTGGTATATTTTGAGTAAAAATCAGTTATTATAGTTCTTTAAAGACATTTTGTATATCAAAAACCATATAACTATATCTATTTTCTAAAATAAATGTTACTAGTGATTATTGTAAATCAATGTTATATATATTTTCAAAATAAATATTGCTAGCTATTTTTGCCTATAATTATTGTTATAGATAATTTCAAGATATATCAATTTTCTATAAACATTTTCTTAGTTTATTAATTAAAGATTTGGTAAGTTAAATTATATCTAGCTAATTGTCATTATTCAAAAACCCTAAATAACTTGTACAAAAATATTAACAGGTGATCCATTGCAAACATGCAGTACTACTCTCGTGCAACAAAACCGAGGCAAGTACACTGACTTGACTTGTACCTTGTTTTCTGTCTTACCTTCATGTGCCATGTTCTCATATCTGACACGAATTACACACGATTGTCTTGTACTCTTGTTCATTGCTTGTACGTCATTGTTCATTGCGAGATTGGGGGAAATATTAGCTTTTGTGTGACCACACCCAACATAGGTATTGAAGATAGCCTAATCGTACACGTCACGTACGATTAAGCCGGACCTTGTAGAATTGACTCATTGACTCATTGCATCATTGATTGATTGATTGCTCCTAAGCCGGTCACACATTAGTTTTAATATTTCAAAATTGTCACAATTGCATATTGATTGATTGATTGATTGATTGCCTTGTACATTGATAGCCGTGTTCATTGTCTAGCATCTTGATTGTCATCCATTGCCTGCAGTTTTACATTTCATTTCTGGTACCGCAGTTTCAGTTTCAGTTCATGTTCTAGTTTTCTGGTATTCCTGTTTCACCTTGTACTCTGGATTACAGTTTACATTGTATATTGTCTAGTCAGGGTTGTACTTTGCTCTTTTCCTGATAGGATCGTTGCAGGTGAGTGGGAGATTACATGGAGCTGGTGATTGCTTGGATATTACAGTTTTTATTTCAATTTATTTTTCTGGAGATTGTATCTTAGAGTTTCATTTATTGTATATTATTTCATTGGACCGGATTTGTCTCCGGCTGAGTTTGTATTTTAAAAACACTTGATGGATATTGGTGATTTCTGGGAACGTTATAAAAGCTGTGTTTTGGTTTACATTACATTGTGACTGTGAGTTTTCCTTAGTATTGTACAGCTTACTTCGTCGTGTCCAACGACGAAGGCTGGGCGTGTCCGACTCGTATCCGATTATTCGGGAGCGGGTCGTGACATGAGTGGAGTTTCTCGGCCATGTAGTCACTGGAGATGGAATCTCGGTAGATCCCAGAAAGATTGCTGCAGTTGAGACGTGGAAGGCTCCGACGTCAGTTTCAGAGATCAGGAGCTTTCTGGATTTAGCAGGCTATTACAGAAAGTTCGTTCAGGACTTTGCTAGGATAGCTGAACCCATGACGAAGCTGACGCGGAAGGACGCAGAGTACATCTGGTCAGAGGACTGCCAGGCGGCATTTGAGGAGCTGAAGAGGAGGCTGACGACCGCTCCAGTTCTGACTTTACCTTCAGGTTCTGGAGGTTTCACCATATACAGTGATGCTTCTGGGAAGGGGCTAGGATGTGTTCTACAGCAGCATGGGAAAGTAATTGCTTATGCATCTAGGCAATTGCGGACTCATGAGAGGAATTATCCTACCCATGACCTCGAGTTAGCTGCGGTGATCTTTGCACTCAAGTTATGGAAACATTACTTATACGGAGAGCGTGTGGAAATCTTTACTGACCACAAAAGCTTGAAGTATGTGTTCACGCAGAAAGAGCTGAACATGAGGCAAAGACGATGGTTGGAGTTGATGAAGGACTTCGACATCGATTTACAGTATCACCCCGGGAAGGCAAATGTGGTGGCGGATGCGCTGAGCAGGCATCCGATGGCATGGTACCTGATGATTGATCGACATTTGCGGGAGGATCTGGAGAAGCTCGGTATCGAGCTAGTTCGGCCAGGTCAGTGATACAGATGATGGCGCTTGACATTCAGTCAGGTTTGATGGAGCAGATCCGGGAGGCACAGTCTACAGATGAAAGCCTTCGCAGACTTCGACCCCAGGCATTAGCTGGATTGCTGGATGACTTCACTATAGCGGAGGATGGATCCTTGAGGCGTGGCAGCCGATTGTGCGTACCGAGAGGAGATCTAGTAGAGGCAGTCTTACAGGAGGCGCACCGATCGAGATATTCTATTCACCCTGGTGCTAACAAGATGTACCGTGACTTGCGGGAACATCTTTGGTGGCACGGGATGAAGAGGGATGTATCGTGTTTTATCTCGAGATGTCTAGTTTGCCAGCAGGTCAAGGCGGAGCGCCAGAGGCCAGCTGGTTTGTTGCAGCCGTTACCCATTCCCGAGTGGAAGTGGAAACATATTACGATGGACTTCGTTTCAGGGCTTCCTTGTTCCCAAGGAGGGAAGGATGCCATCTGGGTCATCGTAGACAGGCTGACGAAGTGTGCGCACTTCATACCCTTCAAGGTGGGGCTTTCCACCAAGAAGTTGGCGGAGCTATACATGCAGCAGATAGTTCGCCTACACGGAGTGCCGGTGAGCATCGTGTCAGACAGAGACAGCAGATTCATATCCCACTACTGGAGGAGCTTACAGGAGGAGTTGGGCAGTAGGCTCAAGTTCAGTACGGCGTACCACCCGCAGACAGATGGGCAGTCCGAGAGGACGATACAGACGCTGGAGGATATGCTGAGGACTTGCGTGCTGGATTTCGGAGGATCATGGGAGAGCCATCTGCACTTGGTAGAGTTTTCATACAACAACAGCTACCAGGCCAGTATTGGTATGTCTCCTTTCGAGGCGCTATATGGACGACGATGCCGGACACCGCTCTTTTGGGATGATATCGGAGACAGAGTTATGCTTGGGCCAGAGATGATCACGGATGCAGCAGAGAAAGTCGGGATGATCAGAGACAGGCTCAGAGTAGCTCAGGACAGGCAGAAACACTGGGCTGATGCTAGTCGCAGGCCGATGGAGTTCGCAGACGGTGATATGGTGCTAGTGAAGATATCACCTACTCGAGGGACGATCCGGTTCGGACGAGGAGGGAAGCTGAGCCCCAGATACATCGGGCCGTTCGAGGTGCTTGGCAGGATCGGAGAGGTAGCTTACAGGGTTGCACTTCCACCCAACCTAGCAGGAGTTCACGACGTCTTTCACGTATCTCAGCTGAGGAGATATGTCCCAGACCCCAGTCATGTGCTAGATCATTTAGAGTTGGAGGTCGGACCGAGCCTTACAGTTTCTGAGCAGCCAGTGGAGATATTAGACAGGAGAGAGAAGAGGCTGAGGAACAAGGTTATACCCCTAGTGCGAGTAGCTTGGAGCCGTCACTCCCCAGGTGAATCTACTTGGGAGAGGGAGTCGGACATGAGGGAGAGATTCCCTTACTTGTTCGATCCAACCGCTGCGAGGGAACCACCCGTTCCCGCTTGATACCTTAGAGGTTAGTTTCGATCGCAGCCTTAGTTATTTTTGTTACATTGCTTGCTATGTTAGAACATTGTCGGGTCTTCAATCCTTGTGAATTTCGAGGACGAAATTTTTCAAGGAGGGAAGACTTGTCAACCCCTGATTTTCAAAATTTTGTTTATTAGTGATAATTGGCCATTAATGATTATTTTGGCATTAAAATATTTTATAATAATTATTAGGAATTTTTTTAGAATTTTTAAATGTTTTTAAATAGCTTTTAAATACCAGAAATACCATTTTGCAATTTTATAAATTGTTTTAAATTAGGTTTGCAATATTTAAAATTGTTTTAAATACTTTTTGCAATAACCCATTTGTCTTTTGCAAATATATTTTGCAAATATTACCCGCGGGAGTCAATTTGCAAATTAAAATTTACATTTTACTCAGCGGAGGGACCTGAATGCAATTACCTAAAACCTAGGGACTCTAGTGCAAAACCTAAACCTACCCCCCCCCCCCCCCCCCGACGACCGGACAGCTGCCGACGACCGGCCAGCTGCTCCCCCCCACGTCCCGATCGACTTCGACCGACCTCCTCTGCCTATAAAACAAAGCCCTCTCTTTCCCCAGACAAAACCCTAACCCTAACCGACCACCACGACCACGACGACCCCCCTTTCTTCTCCGACGAACCCCAAACCCTAGCTCTACTCCGGCGAGCCCCGTCCAGCCCCTACGCCGAGCACCACCGCCCGTAACCACCACCATCAGGACCGCCTCATCGAGCCGCGTCCAGCGCCGCCCAAGCGCCTTGACGACGACGCCCCCAGCCGCCGTTCGCCCCCTCGACTTCCACCCCTCAGCCGGACACGAAGGTAACAATTCCTTCCTCTGTGTCGTGCGTGTCTCAAACTGAGACACGAGACTCGCCTAGACACAGGGGACAAGACTGTGGTGCTGGACACATGTTAGCCGAGTCGTACGTGTCGTGCTGGGCACGGACACGTCGACTCTGTGTCAGATTTCAACTTCTCGTGTCCTGGACTGTATGGACACGAGACGAACTGTAAACTAGACTAACGGGTTTGGGCTTTGCTTAACGGGTAAAAAACCCATTTAATTTCTAACCTAAATAAAATAAACTAAAACCTAACTCTAAACGAACTTAGCGGGCTGACCCCCTGGCCAGCCCGAACGAACTAAACCCCCCCCCCCGCTGGCTCAGGATCAAGCCCCTTTCCTTTCTGTTTTCTTTTCTGTTTTCTTTTTTTTTTCTTTTTCTTTTCTTTTCTTTTACTGTTTTTATATATATATATATATATATATATATATATATATATATATATATATATATATGTATATATATATATATTAGTATATATGTATATATGTATATGTTTTATAGTTAGTAAATTATTTGTATATATGTTAGTATTTATATATATATATATATATATATATATATATATATTTTTTAGTATTTATATATATATATACACATATGTATATATGTATATATTTTCTTGTGTATGTATATATATTATTATATATATATATACTTTATAAATTAAGTATTTTCTTGTGTATATATATATGTACTTTTGGCATAGGTATGTATATATTCATTTTGTATAAAATTTACCTTATTAAAATAATAATATTATTTTGACTATTTTCAAATTGTATTTTTATTGTATTTAAATTACTGCAACCATTTGATGTCCAAGCCTAGCATGGGTATTTGGGCTCAAATGTGTTTTCACACATTCAAGACCTGTTCAAGTCATATTGGACTTGATTCATGGCCTTGGGTCCTGTATTTGAACTTTGGTTCAAATTATATACATGGACAAAATACGCAGATAATTAATTATTGTGTGCATAGCTGTTTTTGATCTTCTAAAAATACTTAGAGTATTGCTAAAATTATAGAAAAATAGTTTTTAGATACTTTGTTAAGTTGACTAATTTAGTATAATTTTTGTAGTATTTAAATTACTGTTTTGCCACTAGTTTGGCATATGAAACCAAAACTCACTTTCTGTATACTTAGGAAAACTGATTTTTATAAAATATTTGTACTGGATAATAAATTCCAGAAAAATTATAATAAATTTCTATGATTAGCAAGGATCGTTTTGGTACTTTGTTTTATGCAAAACTAGGCTTTTTGCCTATCTCTAAAATTGTTAGAACACAATGATCTTTTGATTTATTTATTGATTAATTACGACTTGTAGCTTTTTGTGTTATTTGGAGTTTTAGTCGTATTGAACCCCATCCCTCACTAGTATAAAGACCCTAGAAAGTTAGTTAACATAGTGTGTCACCCCACCTTGGTCTCCTATGCTAAGTCATCATTTTTGCTAGGTGCCCAGTCACAAGTCGTGTCGCACCAGTTAGTGTTCTAGTATTTTAGCTTAGTATAAAAGCTAAGTTATTGCATTTATTTCTACAGTGACGAGTTACTGGACATCCATAGCACTGTTATCGCAGCTTGTTTTGTTTTGCTTTGCTAGAGGCAAGTACTTTCTACGAACTTTACATATTGTCACATAAATGAACTGCAAACCCCACCATGTTATATGCTGATCCTTGGGGTAGCAAGTTAGATCTCTACATGTTGTACTTTCAGTTACTACCATGCTTAGAACAATCTTGATATATCTCTCACATGATTAGAATATGGGTTATGGGGAAACTGATAGTATTGTACGTGATCACGACCCCCCCTATAGTAGCGAGCGAGGTCGCATTTTATATGCGTATCTTGCCGTAGGCAATTATCCCGCATTTTCTGTACGGATGTATACCTATGCTTGTCTACTTGTACGTATGTACATTTCATTATGTGCCACAGCGCATTGTACATCTATTGACCGATCACGTACTTGCTACAGTTTTAAACATTACATATACATCTGTCTCTATGACATATGTGTCCTTGCCATGATAGACTATGTGATGCCATACTTTCCAGTTATTTCTCACATGTTCATTCTCATGTTCATTTCCATGTTTCATATGCTAGTTTGCTAGATTTAGTACTTGCTCCCGTCCTGACAGGATAACGTTGTAGGTGTCCTTACTGAGGAGGAGTTACTCTGCGACTCATACTATGGGATTACTGCCGAGGACCCGGCTCTGCTTTACGAGGATGTTCCTGCGGGGAACCTCGTCTAGTTGTCTTTTTGTTTACTTAGACTTTTGAGAGTAGACATGTATTAGACTACATCATTTTGTAACTGGACATGTATCCAGTTTTATATTTCAGTTTACTTGTACTTGGATATTTTACTATATACGACGACTTTTGTGTTTGGAGCATTTATGATTCTTCTTCACTTATAGAACTGTTAGTACATTTAGTCTTATCCTGTTGTCTTTAGAACAGCTTACTACGTTTTATCTCAACGTAGGCTGGACATGACTCGGCCTGGCCCAACAATTTGGGTAGCGGGTCGTGACATGTTTTAGTGGTGGCCCATGCAGGTCCTGACTAAACTGTTTGGTTACGTTATTGTACCAAGCATACCTGCAATTAGGAACTTAAGGTAACTAGACAACATTAGAAAAGACACTTAGAAACACTTAGAGGAATGCTAGGATTGCAACATAGGAAATACATCACATGATTGCTATTATAATTAGATTTTTTTGCATATGATTGCTTACTTTAAACAAGTCCTTATAAATCTTTTATGTGTAATTTAGATGGTGCTTACTCGTTCGTCCCAGCATGTTACCCCCGAGAATGGGGCCCTCCATATCCAGTCAGCTGACCAGTTGACTGATACACCTCCACCTACCACATTCCCCCACTCCACAGATCCACAGACCCAGATACCACCTTCCACATCCCAGGCCCGGCAGGACCCGATACTTCCACCACCCCCTATCACTATACCCACCCAGGCTTCCGTCACACTCGACGGGAACCAGCTGCTCACACTGATCCATGGGTTCCTAACAACCCATCAGGAGCAGACTACCCTACTCCGCCAGAGCATGGAGCGTTCTGAGGGACGTCCCGTGGTCCCACCATATGTAGAGCCGCGGCAGAGAGCGGGGACGGTCAAGGACTTCATGGGTCTGAATCCCAAGGAGTTCTCAGGGACTGAGGGCATAGTAGTAGCTGATGACTGGCTAGATTCAGTAGAGAGGAAGCTTCTGGGAGTTAGGATGCCGGATGACCTTTAGGTCGAGGCAGCAGGATTTCTGCTGATAGACTTAGCCGGAGTCTGGTTCAGGAATGAGCCATTGTTCGCGAGAGGTAGAGCCACCTGGGACCAGTTCAAGACCCAGTTCAAGAAGAAGTTCTTCTCGACCACTGCTAGAGTAGCCATGGGGCTACGATTCCAGAACATCCAGCAGGGGAACCGTTCTGTTGACGACTATGCGGGAGAGTTCAGTCGCTTGAGCCGTTTTGCTCCTAGTCTGGTTGCTGATCCAGAGGAGATGACCCATAGGTTTTGCCATGGTCTAGTTCCAGACATTGGCATTCTTATAGTGGCGAACGGTACGACTGACTATTACCAGAGCCTAGAGTTAGCCCGGAGCATCGAGGAGCGTCTTCTGTCATGCAAGAGGCCGGCTCCTGTACATCATGAGGGTCCGTCCAAGCGTCAGGCTTTCCAGCAGAAAGCACCGGCGCCACCCCAGCAGATTTATCGTCCCTCTACACCACACCATCAGACCCCGCCAGTTCGAGCCCCGGGACACCAGCAGCAGCAGAAGGGAGCTATATGTTCTTTCTGCGGAAGACCAGGGCACGACATCTCCATCTGCAGAAAGAGGTTGAAGCAATGCTTGATTTGTGGGTCTGCCACCCATCAGCTATGCAAGGGATGCAGACTGTGAAGATTTGGTACAGTATGTACAAGCGAGATTAGAGGGGTGGCAAGCCCAATTATTATCCTTCGGGGGAAGAATTGAACTTGTGCGCTCTGTCATTTTGGCTATTGTCGCTTATTGGTTATAGGCTATCCACATTCCAGACAAGACGGTCCTGAAAATTGAACGACTTTGTGCCAATTTTGTATGGCGAGGAGGGTACCACTCGATTGCATGGGACGAGTTATGTCGGGCTAAGGAGGAGGGGGGCATTGGCCTGCGTTCCTTGAGAGTTCTCCGGGAGGTCGCTTTGCAAAAACTGGTATGGAAGTTCCTTGTGGGTGAGTCCTTATGGGCGCGATGGACCAAAAGTAGATATGTGAGATCGGACAACTTCTGGACCCTCAAAATAGACAACAATTCTTCGGTGACATTCAAAAACATGTTGCGAATTCGGCATTCTCTGAAGACTAAAATCACAAGGGTTATTCATAATGGGCGATCGACCAACTTGTGGTTCGACCCTTGGCTACACCATCAGAGCCTCGTCGATAGGTTCGGGTGGTCCATGTTCGAGTTATATGGGAGGTCGAAAGCCTTGGCGGTGATGACACAGGATGGGGCGTGGCAGCTTAGTGCCAGGCCTTTTGGCTAATGGCTGGATGAAGACATTGCAAGCGTGCCCGTATTGAGTGAAGAGGGAACCAATCACTGGGTCTGGGATGGCTCTACTGATGGCAGATTTTCTGCCAAGCTTGCGTACGAGAATACTTGTCCCCACGGTTAGGTATTGGAATGGACGACCATCGTTTGGGCCAAGGGTGCGGCGGTTTAAATGGCAATTGTGTGCGTACAAGGCGGCTCGGAACCGGCTGTTAACCAAGGAGAGGCTTCATAGGTTCGGTATCCCTATCACCGACCACGTGTGCGTACTTTATGGTGGAGGACGAGAGACCAGGGATCATCTCTTCTTCCAGTGTAGCTGGTCAGGAGCTATCTGGCAAAACTGTCGGGTCAGAATTGGCTTGCCTTCCTCGCACGTCAATGGGTTTCAGGAAGTACTCCAGGAAATAGCTGTTCTGAAGACTTGTGGGATCAATATATACAACAAAGCGAGAATCCGGCTTCTCTCGGCTGTCTGGCATGTCTGGAGGGAACGAAATAGGATAATTTTTGATGGTGTGCAGTCATCTATGCACTCTATACTTAATAGTATAGACTGTGATACTAAGATTATTGTAGCTTAACTGCTGAGGGGTATCCTGGCCTTTCGAGTAGTTGCTTGTAAATTATTATTATAAATAAAGTACCCATTCTTCAATATATATATATATATATATAATCAGCATGTGCGGACTCAGTGTGTGTCTTTCCGTACACGATTTTTAGCCGGTCATCAAATCATTTTGGACTCTACGTGCGGATCTTGTCCGCACTGGCTTTGTCATCATCGCCCCACACGCACACCGAACGCACTCCGCGCGCTCCAGAGTTCCACGAGACGCCCGTAACTCAACGTCTCACTTTGCCCACGACGCCGAAGGCGTCACGACGTCTTCACGACGCCTACGACAGCCGGCCGCCCAGCCATCCATTCTATGCGCACGACGTCCTTACGGCGCCGCACGACGGACTGCATGGTCGGCCGTCATTTATACCCGTGGTACAATGGTGCCGGTACTCGACCGTCCGCGCGACGTCCTAGACGTTGAGTTTTTATGCACGGGCGCCCCATTCTGACCAACGCCAGTTCAGACCGTGGCCATTTTTCGTCAGTCCTACGACGTTGTGGATTCCCCGCATCGCACAGACCGCTATATATATATATATATATATATATATATACATTCTTATGAAAGCGAAACAGTTATTTTTTTTATGTCTGATATGTACGAAACTTTATGCACGTTATATTGGATGTCTTTTGGGCCCACTGTCTCCGACGCCTACCATTATTAAGGGAAACAGCTACTTAAATGAAGCTCGGGGAGCTTTGTTTGGCAGTTCCGAGTGGGCAGGGGGCGGGTGGTCCATTGCTTCGTCGCAGAGGTGCAAGACACTAAAGGGAACTTGGAAAGTTGGTTTGTTCTTATGGCAGCTTCCTAGCCGCGCGATAGCATTCATTGAGATCGAGAAATAGAAAGTTCTTCGAGGACGACGGAAAAAGTTCACAAAGATTCTACTCAGTTTAAGAGTTCGTGTTCGGACACGTTCACTGTCCTATGTTGATAAAGCTTGGGATGGTGTTCCCTCGGTTCTAGCTATCTAGCTAGCCCGCCCCACCCGTTTGAAACTTTGAGTTCATTGTCACGTGTCTTGATTCCTCAAAACAAAAAGGTAGATCTAGCTAGTTGCTTGATCGAATCATTTTCAGATCGTTTCTGAACATGTACAAGTTTTACGATCTAGCAGGATCCCAAAAGTATCGGAAGATCACAAATTTTTAATATATAAATATAAATATATATATCAGTGCTGCTGCTTGGCCCGCAGCCAGCTGGCGGCCCCCCATAGGCATGTCAATCGACTGGGACCCATGTCTATGGGAGGGGGGGAGGGGGACGGCGGCAATGAGAGCACGCCCTGATGGGCTGATGGACTCGAGTACAGTATTATCACACACCGATGGACTCGATTTTGACTATTTCGGTTCGATTGAAACCGAATAAAATGAATGCCCACCCTTATGTGCACAATGATCAACAAAATCTTATTATTTGGTGTATGACCCAAGTAAAATTTATAGCATATAAATTAAGTAAAACAAAATATATATCCAAACAAAACAGGTTAGATCAACAAAATTTGTGCTATAAATCATCTTTCGGTCCGATTTCCTAACCCCATACGGAAAGAAAGTTAGAAAACCGGAATCAAACATTGGCTTTTAACATCGTAAAACTTTTCTTTTGGGATTCAATGGAAATTTCTTCTCTTTGTTTACCTATAGGCAGGACTAAGGGGTCTGTACAAATTGTCAAATACTAAAAAATAATATATTTTTACCACTCTGAAAAAAAAATGACATTCAAAGAGCTATGTTACTACTATTTCTAAAAAATTATGGATGCCTAAATCTAAAAATGAAGATTTCACATATTAATAGATAATAGATCGGTGATTCTAATCGAAACAAGTGCAAAATAAGCGTAGGTTGGAGAAACTGTGTATAGCTGCGTGTATAAATGAGTGATTGTAACTGAAATATGGTATAGAATGAACTGCGTGTATAAATGAGTGATTGTAACTGAAATATGGTATGGATGACTCTAGCCGAAATATGATATAAAATGGACGTAAAATGGTGAAAACGAGTATAGATGGATAATTCTAACAAAGGTTAATTTTTTTTGGAATATTATTTTTGGGGGTCCTGTATAATTGTAATATTTGTACATGCGCAGAAACAGTCCTGCCTATAGGACTAATTTTGATTAATAGTTAAAGTTCGGTAATTTATAAGGGCCTTTAATACTTAGTTAGGCCCAACAAGCTAATTGTTCATGTCAGATTCCATAATAATTTTGAACATCTATGCAAAAGCAGGATAGCTTTAGGAAGAAAGATGCTTCCACTTTTATTCGTCAAACTTGTGTTCTGCCTCCATTGGAAATATATATATATATATATATATATATATATATATTATATATATATATATATATATATATATATATATATATATATTGATCAAATTTCTCCTATTGTTGAACTTTTTGATTAGTAAGTTGGCTAATAAGTTTTATAGTTTTAAATTAATAAAAGCTCATTATATCAAATTAAAGACCAAATGAACTCTGAAGGAACTAGTATATTAGTTACTATTGTGTTGGTATGATCAATTTCTTTGTTTTTTTTTT
>JANAVB010036419.1:13506987-13526987 GCA_029216955.1 Iris pallida | reverse complement strand
TTTATATATGAAAAGTGAGTTCAATCACTTTCTGAGTGAAATTAAAAACATTTGGTTATTTGGCAGTGGATCTATTCAACAGTGTATAAATTAATTTGCTCCACAAGAATGCATGTGTAGAATCATTAATTCATTCAAGACTTCAAGGGACAATGAGTTCTAATTTTTTAAAAAAAGTTTTTTTTTATATATGCCGAAATGCAAATGCAAATGCAAATGCAAAGGCTGACTTTGTTTGGATGTCGGTCACACAATACGTGAGCACATGGCTGGGATATCGGCAACTGCAGGCTACTAATTTCAGGAATTTTGGGTCTGAAATTAACAAATAATTAATTTAGAGTACATTAAACATATATTAATTAATAATGCTATGTATATATGACTAAATCATGGAGACAGCTAAACACAACCCATATGCATGCATAAAACTAAGATTAAAGCTTCTAATGCACTTAATTATATCTGCCTTGATAACATGACATATTGTTAGTCAAAACTTCTAAAAAATAATGTGATTTCTCAATTTTTTAATATATGCAATGACTTTGAAACAAAAGCCAATTGTTAACTTCTAACGGGGGACTTTTTTTTTTTTTTTCAAGAATCTTTTTGATGATTTAATTTATTAGAAAATTCTTCCCGCGTTCTCTTTTAATTGGAAAAGGAACCAAAACATCTTTATTCCTAAATGATTTCAGGAAAAAAGGTAAATTAAAACTAATGTTTTGTTAAGAAGAACTAGTTATATAAATTACTCATGTAAATGGTATTGGTTTATCGAAACAAAAACTAATTTTTGGGTCGTAGGAAGAAGAAATCAAAACTGTGATATTTCAGAAGTTCAAGAAAAAAAAACACATTGAGTTAAAAAAAACTAAGAAAATATGGAACAACATACTGAAGAAATCAAAACTGTTGATTAGTTTTATTTTATTTTTCTTCAAACAAGGGGAACCTAATTAATACATGTGGATTTGGTACAAGTTACTGATCTTGATAACACAACTGCGCACCCTGTCAACATTTTCTATTGAGTACAGCTTGCTTGCAGCTTATTTTGTAGCCAATCATTCTTCTTCTACTTCCAACCCCAACATTTTTAATCAATAGTGTTTGTGATGGATATTCATATTCTTGATTATAGAAAAGCACATGTTAACTAAACTATATATACTTAATATCATTTGTGCCAGCAAATTAGTCTCATGCCTTTAATTCAACAGAAGAAAGAAAACTTGGTTTGACAACAAACCTTTTGATCAAGTTGAACCCTTCATACTTAATTAGGATCCTAACAACCGATTCTCAAGGAAATTAAATTAGTAGCACAAATCATTGATCCCTTCACATATGTATTGAATATTAAGATGCATTTTCATTGCTTTTAATGCACCTTTCATGACTAATATCAAAATAATCTCTTGGTTATTTGACTAAAGCATTCTTTATTCAAAAAAATAAAAATAAAAATACGATATACAATATTTGGTATTTGTTTTGAAAAAAACTTGAAAAAAATTATTGAATTTGGCCGTGATCTGCGTAATTGCTTAATTATGACAACTTTAGTTTGTCATATCCAACTTATACTAGCTATAATTTTCTCAAGTAACATTCCGTTGACATATGAAAATATGTTCTTTTAATTAGCCAAATTGGTTGAAAGACTCTACAAGTTTCATTAAATTAAAAGGATAATAGCTAAACAAGTTACCTAGCTAGCTTTTTTTTAAAATAAAATAAAATAAAATAAAATAAAATACATCTGAAATTTCCGTAAGGTCTAAGGATTACGTATAATGTATGCAAGTAGTCTATGTTGTTACGAACTAAAAACTATAGATAATCCATCTTCCAGTGAGTCGCAAGGGAACAAACCTCTTTAATATTGCATCCATGTGTAACCTTGTCATGGATTAGTGATTCCATCAACAACCTAGCTAGGTTTGACAAATTCATCTACCAATTAGGCTTTTCGATGTATCCACAATTAATTAACCCCGCCCAATAGTCAAAAATCTAACGAATAGACATTTTCTGAAAACATATGAATGATCTAATATACCATCGACAGAAGCTTCTCCATAATAATAAATCGGCTACTTTTCTCTGCCTTTTTTCAAGACTTCGGGTCTCGCCAATCTTATCAGAGTTCTACCATGCATATAGCAAAGATAATGCATGGTTGCCTGCAAATTAAATTAGAAATGCACATACGCCAAACTTAGACTTGATCATTCCTGATAGACAAATTAAAGACTTGCTTTCCAAACGGTAGTGCTACGTTGCCCGCGGGTCACGTGTCACTGTTTCATTGGATTTGGGGGGGGGGGGGGGGGGGGGGGGGGGGTGACGCGTGCGTGCGGGATATGATTTTTGTATCGAAATCGAGAGACGATTTTGTGGGTGCATTCGAAAGCGAAGAGAGTGCGTAGGCTTACACGTACATTCGCAAATCTTCAATTTTATCTTCACGCAATCTTTCCTTTGAGTTTGTTGTGGAATATAATGTAAATCACGCCCATTTCCGTCTTCGAGTAGTGTTCGAATCCCCGTCCCCGTTTCCGTCCCCGATAGGGTTTAAATTTTTATCCCCATTCCCGTCCCCGTTTAACAATGTACTCACCGTCTCCGTCCCCGTCCCCGTTCCATTAACACAGTTGGGATCGGATTTTTTTGTCAACGTCTGCCGTCTCGTTAATAATTTTTATGTACAGTATAAACTTAAAACAAAATTCATTCCAAAAAAATTACAGACATGTTAATAAAATATTGATTTAATAAAAATTATATATAGTACTAGATAGATCATGAACTCATATAAATGTGTTGCACATATAAATATAAGTAATCGGGGTCGGAGATTTACCGGGGCGGTGAGTACAATACCCATACCCGGCCCCGAATACGATCGGAGATTTATTTTAATTCCCATCCCCGTCTCCATCCCCGTTTTTATACCCCAAACCCATCCCCGTCGGAAAAAAAAAAAGTTGGGTCCCCGTCGGATTCGGGGGAAGTTGCCATCCCTAATAGTAACCTAGAGAATACCTCTCATGTTGTTGTGATTAATTATCCACATTCTTTACGTGTTACGGAACATTATAGCTATGAAATAAAAATCCTTTTAGCATACATTGAATGTCATCTTTACTATGAATGGAATTTGACAGCATCTCCAATTGATCCCATTCTTTCTTCTAAAAAAAAAATGTTGTTGAATAGAAAAATGTCATTTTTCTTCTTTTCAAAATCTTGCACGTATCTTTAAATCTCTCGACTATTGCCATGACAATACATGAAAACTTCCTATTTTCTACTTTCTAGCATTAATCAAACAAGGTTTTTTTGATGTTGTTGTTGTTGTTGTTTTCAATTGGAAACTTACCTAGGAAATTAAGCTGCAATTGATATATATAAATATATAGAATCCAAATTCTCCACAACATTAACATGCGAAAGAACGTTCAACAATTTACGCGGCAAAGCAAAGCAAAGCAAAGCAAAGCAAAGCAAGGTGAAGACTTTTGTTTGCTTGTCTGAGCTGAAACTGGGAAGCTTGAGGATCTCCAATGGCTACGTCAATGATCCAAAGGTTTTCACACCATATATATATATATATATATATAGCATTAATTCTTGAAAAAAAATGAATTCCCTCACATGCAAATATATATGGCTTATACCAATTCTTATATGGCTTATACCAATTCATATGTCTAGACTACGTACTTTCGGAGTTACCTTCTTCTTTTTCTTCTTCTTCTTGACAACGAAATGACAATTACTCATGTCACCATGTTCACACACACTACGTCTATATATACATATATATATACGTAATAAGTTTCTTTTTTTCTTTTTCTTTCTAGAAAGACTAGAAGTACTCAAAGAAAGAAGAAACTTCTCTACTAATATAAGGGGACTTCAAAACGGTTCAAGATTGAGCCGTCTAAGCCGTGTGTATTTCACCAACCATTTCGTTTTAAAAATAATAAAAAAAATTTCGGTAACCGTAGTTATTTTCTCATATAGTTTAAAATAAAATTCAAACCTAAAATCCTCCTAACTACATGAATATAAAAAATATTTATAAGTTAAATTATATTTAAACTAATTTTTTTTTCTCTTTTCAGCACAATATTATCTAACTAAACACATATCCAAAAGCTTATAAAAATATATTTATAATAAATCATAACTAAAATATATTCAAATTGTATTTAAAATATCAGGAAATTACATAGGGGGGGGGGGGGGGGGGGGGTGGTGAAGTTAGAGAAAATTATATAAAAAGGGGTAAGTTTAGGGAAATTATAAGTAGAGGGACGTGACGACATCAATAATGGCGTCAAGAAATTGGCACCATGTCTGGCGCCATTGGATGTATATAAATGGTGGATGTGAGAGAGGTTCATCCCCACTTCACTCTTTCTAATCTTTCTCACACATTCTATTATTCGTGGCCTCTATCGCGCACCAAGAATCGAAGATCATCTATATATCCAAAACCAAATACGTTAAGTAAACCCTTTTGATATGTATTTATCTCCCATGTGCCGTAATTTGCAGCGTTACGCCATCGTCCACGTTCACGCAACCGTACATCCGAGTTATAATCAAATAACTACAAGCGAAACGAACTATATAAATAAACTCAAATTTAATATGTAATAAAATAAAGAATAAATATTAATTCCTGAAAAATTACATCTCCTGTAAACACCAATCGAGATATGTGGCTCTTCCGTTCTTACTCCTCTCTTTCAGTCGTCGGCCCACCGGGAATGCGACCATCGTTTACTGCAGCCATCCTCTTCAAGCGTCGTCCAAGACAAGCTCCTGCAAATAACAATGTGAATTTATACATCTTTCTTCACTCTCCTCTCCTTATATAGATTTGAAGAACCGGAATGGGGGGATGAAAGTGACATGGAGGGGGGACAAATTGATTTGTGATAGAAAAAAAAGTGACATAAAGTTACATAAAGTGACATAAATTGACATTAATTGACATAAAGAGAA
Organism: Iris pallida; assembly: GCA_029216955.1. NCBI lineage: Eukaryota > Viridiplantae > Streptophyta > Magnoliopsida > Asparagales > Iridaceae > Iris > Iris pallida. The sequence goes on along the minus strand of JANAVB010036419.1, from coordinate 13,521,959 downwards.
GCTCCAAGCAACCTTGTTATTAGCATGCCACTAGTATATCACCCGTGCGATGCACGGTTTGTATATTTAATATTATATATGAATCCAAACAAAATTAAATGAATGTTCTTTATATAGTGATATATAGATTTTAGATTAAAACAAAAGTTAAAAAATGCTTTTAGTAAATAAAAATAAACAAAACTATATGACAGTTCCACACTCAAAAAAAAAAGAAAGCATATAAAATTGAGATTAAATTTTAAAGTATACGATAAAGTCTACTTTGATGACATAAAATATAACATTTGTTTGGATTACAGATTTTGAAATACTTCCCTATACACAACATTTGTTGTTGAATTACATTGATCTTTGTCTTCACTGCATATTAAAATCTTCAATCATTTCTTACTTGTTACCCTTGAAACAGCAACGTATAACTGTCCATGACTGAAAACGGGATTCTTCAAGAAAAGTCCAACATGAGAAAGTGATTGACCTTGACTTTTGTTTATTGTCATTGCATAAGAAACAATCAATGGATATTGTCTTCTTTGAAATTTGAAAGGCAATCTTGGATCAGAAGGTGTCAATGACATTCGTGGAATCAAAACTTTATTACCAGCATTGTCTCCACATAGAATCTTTGCTTCAAGAACACGATTGCCTAATTTTGTAATTAGCAATCTAGTACCATTACATAGCCCAGCTGAATGATCTATATTCCTTAATAACATTACTGGGGTACCAACTTTCAATTTTAATTCATGATTCGGTACACCTGAACATTTAATACTGTTCAAAAACTCTGGAGTGTGAACATCTGATAATAAGTCTACATTGGCATCTGATTTAGATGGACTATCAGAACTTAAGTATGTGCTTGCGTTACCAGAATTCAATGAGATCATGTACTCATTTACCATCTCAACCACATTAAGAGTTGGTGCTAATATAGCTCTTTCCTTCAAGAAATCTGAATCGATGACAAAATTGTCAAAAGAAGGATATGTGCTCTCGACAATTGTTTGTAGTGGATCATTTGCACTACTAAGTAAAACGTCACTTGGAATTTCGATTTTTGCACACCCATCATTATGCGATCCAAGTGTTCCATCTCCTATACTTGCAATCCATTCAGAAAACTGTTTGAGCTCTTCACTTTCAGATGTTATGGTAGAACCTTGAAGTCTCATGTTTTTTGTCAATCTCAACACTTTGCAGTTTTGCCAAATATAAGAAGAATTTATAGTTGCATGAACTATGTCTTGTCTACTACCTTTTGGAATTACAGGCAATATTTGACGAAAATCTCCACCGAAGACAATAGTTTTTCCTCCAAATGGTGTTTCAGAACTTAATGGATTGGTAAATTGCATTATATCTCTAAGCGTTCTATCCAACGCTTCAAAGCAATATCGGTGCATCATTGGCGCTTCATCCCAAATTATAAGTTTACACCTAACTATTAGTTCTGCAAGTTGACTTCCTTGTTTGATATTGCATGTTGAATCCTCATTTACATTTATTGGAATAGCAAATCTTGAATGAGCAGTTCGTCCACCAGGTAACAAAAGTGATGCTATTCCACTGGAAGCAACATTTAGAACAATTTCTTCCTTGGATCTCAACCCTGCAGATAATGTTCTCCAGATGAACGTTTTGCCAGTACCGCCATATCCGTACAAAAAGAAAACACCACCATTTGTAGAGTTAACAGCATCCATTATTCTGTTATAAGCATATTGTTGTTCATCGTTCAAGCGAGCACATAGATGTCTGTGTTCTTCTGCTAGAGTCGCTCGATCATAACATAATTCATCATTTAGTAATCTATTTGTAGTATTTGATAAGTAGTCAATGTTTGGAAATGGCATTGATGGAAATTCTCTCAAACTTCTACCACAATTTCTCAACAACTTTTCAATCTCCGCCAAAGCGTGGTTTTGAATGTCATTCTCACTCATAAGCAAATCTAGAATTGAAAAAAAAATGTTAGAATTAGTTGCCATATTTTTCTTGAATATGAAATAATAACAGCAAACCAAATTTGAACTTAAAATAGGAAAGAAACATTTTACCTTTGTCGTTCAACGCAATTCGTTTATTATATAAAACATCATCCGATAAGTATGTCCAACATTTTTTCCAAACTAACTCAGGCCGGCTTATAGAGCAAGATGACAACAATGTTACAAATAAATTTCTCAAAGAATATGCAGATGCCCAATAGCTTGCCTCAATAATACCATCGATATACTCATCATCATCTTCCAACAATCCTAAAACGTAGCATGCTTCACGATATGACTCGTAATGAATACCATTGATTTTTTTAATATCATCATAGCATGTAGGTCCACGGACGATATTGAGAAGACATCTTAAATGGTACATCTCACCGCAACCAGGTGGAACATAAAAAATTCGTCCTAATGAGAAACCTTTCTTTCTCGGAGTCCACTCTCTTGTCTTTTGTTTCCAAACAAACTTTTGTGGAAATTCAGCATATGTAAGATTTTTTCCCTCTGGATACCTCTTATTCGCTTCAAACCAAGCTAAGAACATACTTTCTTTCACACTGGCACGGTCAATAATTGTATCAATAGCATCTGCATCTGAAAATATAATAGGTTGCTCGTCGGGTAAGTGAAAGCTAAGTCGCTCAACAGAAGGGTTCTTATATTGAATTTCAAAACCAAACAATCTCCATGCTGCCTCACAAGCAGAAATGTATCTACAATCGTAATACATGTTAATTTCATCAACTGGTTTGCTAGGTTCATCATCATCATCTGTAGTTTTATAGAAAGATGCCGTTACCCGATCATGTCCTTTATTCACATATTTGAACAAATATTTTATAGATCGAGACTGATTGCACCACTCAACATTCATATGAGCTCCATACTTCATCAATAGATAACGATTATGAGGCACTACAAATCGATTATCTAGTTCAACGCCATTCTTTAAAACAGTTCTTCCATCATCTCTACGTCTATATATTGGATATCCATCTTCATCAACCAAAGTATTTGAATAAATTTCTTTGGAAAATGTTTTGTGCAACGACCATCTAACATACATGGTGAATTCTTTCTTGCAGTACCACAAGGTCCATGTATCATAAATCTCGCACTGCATTGTAATAAGCAGGATCTGATTTGTGATTGGGAATTTCCGCTGAGATGATCTTGTCAATATCATTTCCTGATGGAAATTTATCTTCTTTGGCTAGGAACAATAAAATATGAGCATGTGGCAACCCACGTTTTTGAAATTCGACCGTATATATAACTGAAAAAAAAACAAATAAATATTTTATTAATTAAATTTAGTAATACAATACATGATTATGTACATAATGAAAAATATGGCAAGATCGTTACCAGCTCTAACTGTTCCAAATATTTTATTATGCTTCAGATCTTTGATCAGCCCATCCAATTTCACCTTGAAAATTCTACACAATATATCTGGTCGATCTTCAGGTTTAAGACCCATTTTTCCAACATATCGAAGTATTTCAGGCCATTTGGGGTTGCATGTAAATGTTATAAACAAATCCGGGTAACCAACCCATCTACATATTGCCATTGCATCTTGATAGTTTTGTATCATGTACCGAGCACCTCCTGTAAAAGAAGATGGTAGAATAACTCTTTTTCCTTGAGTAGTCGGATCTGTTTCACCTCGTAATAATGCATCTGTAAGTCCTTTATACATCTCACAACGTAATTGTTTTTGATGTATTCGAATATATTTCAATCTTGCAGATTCAACCATTGTATAAGCATCAACCAGAAATTGTTGCATAAGTCTTTTAGTAGCAAAAATGGTAGAAGGCTCATTATCCCTTTCATGCAGTCTATAAGCAAACCATTCTCTAATACTTACTCTCATCCTTCCACCATTACTTGTATTGGTTGTTTCAGACAAAGGAATGTCTTCTCTATAACCATCTTCACCGTAGGGAAAGATCAAAGGATATTGCAATGGTAAATAAGAAGCATTTAACTCATTTATTCGTTGTAAATTCCCAACTTGTGTTTCAACCATAATATCTCTGTCACCTAAGCATTCATCAAGATCTCCAACTATCAAAGCAGCCACCTCAGAAACTGTAGGCAAGTTATATTGTCGTCCATCTCCATGTCTCCTCCCAATCAACTTCAATCGAACGTTTTGAATCACCTAATTCACAAATTTTTTCACGAGCCATTCTAAATGATTTAACTAAAACATTATTTTCATCCAACATATCCTTCAAGTCATGTACAATTTCTGCATGCAAACTATTTATATTATCGATCTTCCTGTAATAATATTAAAATATAAATAAGAAGACTGAAGACATTAACAGATGATAAAAATATAATTTTACATATGCTTGTTATAAAATTCAATACACACCTAACAGCTTTTAATCTGTTTTGGATTTCATTTTCTGTATCATAGATATATAGTTGTGCAAATTTTGGACTTGAACCTTGCACCGGTAATAAACTTCCCAATAAATGGTAATTTTGACCATGCAGTCTAAAAATTGGTGGAGAATTTCCTTGATTCGGTTCTGGATCAACTTTGCCTCCCATTGAAGTGAATGAAAACATGCTGTTATATGATCTTATATTTTCTAAAAAGTGCTTGCTCTTATCACTGACACCATATAATAGATCATATAAAACTTTAGGTGGTATCTTCATTGGTGAAATTTGAATCTTTCCTCGCATGCAACATAAAGAGTATGTCGGGTTTTTTGCACTTGTAGGAAGATTGAACTCTCTCGTCATACCAAAAGTGTGCACCACAAAAGTTACATTTGTAAGTTGGATCACCGATATCCCAGTAATCTATCAATAAAAAAAAATATAAGAAATTAGATCAATCATAAAATAAATTAGATCAATTATATATGTGTGTGTGTGTGTGTGTGTGTGTGTGTGTGTGTTTATGTTTGGAAAATACCAATTGTAAGATTAGCATGTCCATGATCATATTGACATTCTTCATTCGTCATTTCAACAATCTCTGCAAATTTAAAAGACAAAGCAAAAGAAAGAATGAAAATATTTGAAGATATTTCCCTTTTTTATAATTTGAAAACATTGTTAATTTTCAAATGTATGATAAATTTTGAAATATAACTTTACGCTAATTTGATATGGATGCAAATTGTTAACTAATTTTTGTATACTTTATAAAAGTCATTAGGTAAAAGACATACTTGAATGCTCTTTAGCTTTTGTAAATGACTTCTTCGAGCAATCAACAGAACTTTGGTTCATTGAAGTAGTTAACTTAGATGCTTGACTTGATCCACACACTGCATAAAATGATTTTATGAAAAACGCAAACACACAAACACACACACTAATAATAGAAAACTAAACAAAAAAATAAATGTATAACATACCATTCGTGATATCTTTAAAAGGATATGTAGGTGATGGATATTGTAACATGTTCAGACCATTTCGTTCATCATGGATCAAATTTGTTTCTCTTGAATAATTTGTCTGTTTTTTTGTAAATCCCTTTGTTGAGTAGCCAAATGAATATTTATTCGTAGAACCAATTATTTGACAATATTCAGTTGATCCACATGCTGCATAGAAGTTCATAAAATAAAAATATGTAGATAAATATTTATCAATTTTTAAAATATACATATAGAGAAACTCATATCATACCATTCGTGATGTTGCTAATTGGAGGCGTAGATGATGTACAATGTGTCATGTTAATACCATTGCCACCAAATTTTGGTTGAAAGGTAATATTGCTGGATGAAGCCATACATTCATATCTATCCACATCTATGTTTCCTACAAAATAAAATTTTATTGAATGAATAAGTGAGAAAAAAATTTGAAATCCTACTGGGAATATTGATTTAGTTAAGATAATTACAATGTACATATATTTGACATATAAATATGTATATATATGAATAAATAAAAATATATATTTATACATATATATTTATATACTATCAATAATAATAAGTGAAAAAGTAAAAAATATAAAACATACCATTCGTGATGTCACTAAAAGGATATGTAGATGATGAATACTGTGACATGTTCAACCGAGAATTGAACAATACATCTTTAGAATAAATTTTTCTTCTTGTAGGTGTACAATGATCTGCATTATGATTTTGATTTTCTGCAAGAACAACAACCAATTAGAAATATGATAAGCATTTAGTAAACTAAACCTGCCAAAATTACAAATAGATAGTACAAAATTTTACATTTTGCTAAGTTGCAAAATGTAATAAAACCTTTTACAATCACACTTAATAAGTAACCGGGTTATTTTTATTCCAAATATAACTTTTTTGCAATTCCGAATAATAAATAACCGGCCTACAAATGTAAAACACGTTAAAATGATAGAACGTACCAGCACAAACCCTAGGGTTTGGAGAGGAGGCGGCAGAGAAGACAAACCCTAAGGTTTGGAGAGATAACATGGATATTGATAGAAATAAATAGTTATATAACAAATGGTTTTGGTACACTGAAAAACTATACTTTCGAATGAACATTTTGTATGTAAAAGTTTAAGATATTTTAAGTTTTTAGTAACTTACAGCGGCCAAATATGACTTATTACAATAACAAATAATAAAGAGCTAGACCAACCCCTGCCAAATATAACTTATTTAAAATTACAAATAATAAAGAGCCAGTCCAACACCAGCCAAATATAACTTATTTAAAATTATAAATAATAAAGAGCTAGCCTACAGTTGCCAAATATAATCCTTTTACAATCACACTTAATAAATAACCAGATTATTTTTTTCCAAATATAATTTTTTGGTAATCCCGATTAATAAATAACCGTCAGCTGTTTTGTTTTTCCAATGTTAAACCGCCAGCTGTTTAGTAATATAACGTTCCAATGTAAAACCGCCAGCTGCTTGGTTTTTCCAATGTAAAACCGCCAGCTTCCAAAAAAAATATCCAAATATAATGGTGGCAGTATAGCAGTGGTTTTTTGTTTGGTTTTTCCAATGTAAAACCACCAATACTTAAACTGTGGGCATCTAAACCAACCCACAGCTGTTTGGTATTTCTAAACCACCAATACTTAAAAATGTTTGTAGACCAACCCACATATGATGAGAACTTTTCTAAACCAACCCACAGCTGTTAGTTTTTTATAAACCAACCCACAGCTAATTGGTTTTTCTAAACCACCAATACTTAAACTGTGTGCATACCGGTGGCAGTATAGCATTGGTTTTTGTAAACCACCAATACTACAAACTGTGGGCATCTAAACCAACCCACATTTCTCTCTATCTCTCCATGAAGCATCGGTTTTTCTAAACCACCAATACTTAAAAACGTTGGCATCTAAACCAACCCACATTTCTCTCTCTCTCTCTCTCTCTCTCTCATGAAGCATCGGTTTTTCTGTTGGGTTTTTCATTCTTGGCAGCTGTACAAATCCATTTGAAGCATTGGTTTTTCAATCTATGGCTAGAAATTCATTTGCTGCATAATTTATTTATCTGAGGCATAGTTCTGATGCTTTTTTGTTCATGGTTATTAAAAGATTTCAGATCAAATGGCTAGAAATTTATTTATCTGAGGCATAGTTCTGATGCTTTCAGAGCAAATGGCTAGAAATTCATTATTGGCAGCTGTACAAAATATTTCAGATCTACACGTTTGTAGATCTATGTCTTTTTTTTTACTCTTGTTTTTTTTACAAAATATGTCAGACCTACACGTTTTTCAGATCTACACAGTTTTTTTTTTGTTTTTTTTTCCGGGTGATTCATGAAGAAATGTTTTATATCTAGCTATACATGTTAGGATTTGGAGGTTTCTTGTTTTTTTTTTGGCTTTTTTATTTGTTTTATATTTTGTATTGGTGCTTACCTTATATTAACATCTTTTTCAAATTTGTCACATCTCTCGCAATAAAACAAATCACCACATTTATCCAGCTTTTTCGGACATTTGTTACATGATAAATACCACCAATCATTTCTTAAACCAACTTCGACAATCTCAGCATAGACCCAAAAGCTTCCAATCTGAGATTTCAAAATAGAGTTTATATTACGTAGCTGATATATAAAAATAGTTAAACCAACTATTTTTTTTTCTGTACCTCAAGGTTTTCCTTTAGCTGATCAATAGTCCTAACAATAGCTTGACCACTTGATAACTCATTCTCAACCGCATTCGTAGTATTAAGTGAAATAGTACTTATTGTGTTGATTCACTACTCTCTTCAATCATCCTTCACACAAAAGATATCGAAACAATTAATTTTTTTGTTTTGAAAAAAATAAAATAGTAACATCCAAAAATATTGATTTAGTTTAAGAATTATACCTCGATTTGTAATTTTCAATCTCTGGATATCAACACCAAACAACAACCTTGACATAATATGTGTTGGATGCCGTAATATGACCTATGCATGAACAAAATAAATTGCAAATATATTACATTATTTTACATTAGACCTAAATATGTATATTTATTTGCATTATGTTAGCCATAATTATACCTCTAATAATTTGGTACGAAACTTTGCAGTATCACTATCACTGGCTCATTTTAACTACTAACGTACGAAACCATCTCATCAACCAATTGTCCCCACAGAGTACATTGCAAACGTTTTTTCCTGAAAATAGAATATATAACATACTTTTTAAGAAAAACATTACATTAATATAACTGTTCTTTGAAAGAATTAAGAAATAATAAAATCTTAAAATAATACTCGTTGTCTTCAAGTGTAATATCCATAAGTCGTGTTGGCCCATCCTTCAAATCCCTTTGTTGTGGAGGATCTAAAGTGATTACTCGTCCAATAAAATCTAAAAATAATAATAAGATTAATATAAAATTAAACGATTAAACAGTTTTATGAATAACATATTAAAAATTGTAATGAAAAAATTAAAATAATGTTACCGATAAGTCTGCTGTCTTCTAACTTTTCATCAGTTGAAAGTTCAGAAAAGTTATAAAAACTGAAAATAAAAGAAGGAAACTGTTCATCAAAAATTTCAACAACTTTCGTTTTTGCGAGGAATAATATCTTGTATTTGTTCAAGGTTGTCTTGTTTCATGGTATTATTTGTAACCACAAAGCAGCGAATAGCATAAAGCTTTCTCTCATTCAGCATTGTCTGAAAGCTGGGTATTAGGTCTTTCTTAATACTTGCATGAATCCGATCACCCTGCAAAGACAAAAAATGATTTCAGTTGAAATATAATATGTTGAACTATAAAAAATGAATTCATCATTTATTACTCGTGAATATAATTTCATGTTTATTTTGGTAGGGGTTTCTGTTCTTTATTTTTTTTTCTTAGATATTTGATATAAAAATTCAAATGCCATCTATCTGTTTTTTTTATCTGTTCAATTTTGTTATCCGGTAAATACATTACTTTCATTATAAACTTGATTCCATGTAAAATACGATGGAATTAAATTTGACATAAGTTATATAATAATAATTTATCGGATTGTAAAGGCATGTGACAATGTGAACAGCTATTGTAAAGGCTGTTCACATTCTGGACAATGGCATTTGTGAATTTAATCATGAGCATTTGTAAAAAATCCATATACGATGGAATTAAATTTGGCAAATAAAGCTATGTGACAATATGAACAGCTATTGTAAAAGATGTCCTTCTGGTCAATGGCATTTGTGATTTTTTTTTTAAACAAATTCATGGTGTATTTGTGTTTTATCATTTAAATATGTCGGTCGGCTATCTTTAAAAACATTGGCGGGGCATTCGTTGCAGCCATTGGTCTTTCGGCAATGATGATTGGCAGCCATTGGCGGGGTATTCATTGCAGCCATTGGTTGGTTAATTCTAAATCTGAGTCTATCAACTATTTAACATGAGTATGGTGCTATATATAACTGTTTTCCAGCTATATTAATCCGAATATAATAACTGTTTTCCAGCAAGTGTGGCTATGTGACAATGGGAATGCTATGTAAATGTGCATTTTAAATTGGCATTTGTGAACATTTTTACACGAAATATGCATTTTATAACATCCAAAATGTGCATTTTATTTTTGACAAAATATTATATAAATAACTTACCTCTGCATCATGAAACACGCATTCAAGACTATATGGCTGGCCTTTTCCTCCATATCCAGGTACTTCATAGAGACGCAAGAGTCGAACCTTCATATTCCAGAAGGTTTTTGAAGGATTCACATCACGAATAGGAGAGAAAAATGGAGCCATAGTGATTTTGTTCCCAAGTCAAAAGTATGGACTTGTTGAGCTCATACTTCCATCTATTTATAGACAAAATAGAAGAGAAGCTCAGCAATAGCCATAATTGGGAACCAACATCAGCCTTATCGGGAACTCAACAGTCAAGTGAACAACAAATGAACACTTGTTTATGATCAGATTCATCAGCATAATTAATGGTATTTGGAACCAACAGCAGCTTTGTTGGGAAACTGAACAGACCTCATGTGGGGACACATCAAAGGCACATTTTTCAAAGGCAGATTCATCAGCAAATGAGTGGTAGGAAAGGAGGATAACAATTAAGATTTGTCCAGCTGTGTATATTTTCGAATTTATTGATCCACTTTATGTATAGCTGAATAATAGTTTTTACTGTCATAAATTTGTCACAGTTGTTATTGATCCACTTTATGTTTTGTAACAAATTTGTCACAGTTTTAAGCTGAATAATAATGATGTATAACTATAGAGATGCATAACTATATTGCTGCCACATTTTGGGCAGGAAATGCCACTATTTGGCTATTATATATATAGATGTAACAGAGTGAAAAAATCCAAAAAAAAAAGGTAGCTAGTCCGGTGCCATTAGTAATGGCGCCAGGGGGGGGCCGGCCCCTTGGCGCCAGACATGGTGCCAATTCTTGGCGCCATTATTGATGTCGTCACGTCCCTCTACTTATAATTCCCTAAACTTACCCCTTTTTATATAATTTTCTCTAAACTTCACCCCCCCCTATGTAATTCCTGTTAAAATATTCTAACATAGTTTAAATTCTTATATTTCAATCTGTATTTTTTTTTTTTACGTGTATGCGCGCAAAAGTTGTTTCACGTGCCTTTAAGTTAACAATTAACATTGATCATGCATGAAAACAGAAAGGAAAGCTAGCTAGAAAGACTGCGACGTCGGCAAACCCTCACCTTCACCCATAACGTTTTTGCATTTTCTTCTTCTTCTTCTTCTCCTCCTCCTTTCTTCTTCTTCTCCTCCTTATTATTTTCTCAATAATAAAGTGTACAAACAAAGAGCATCAACAATGGATGTGTTAAATCACATGTTAGTATTAGATGTTAGGTGGTTGTATAACCTTATCAATAACAAATATATTTATAATATATCCGTTATTGAATTCGAGGTTGTTAGTCAATTTTAAACGAGCTCCAATGTAATGTTTGAATACAAGTTAAATAGGGTGGTTCTATAATATATACAAAACCAATCGACTGATTTTGGAACATATATATATATATTTTTGGAGCATATATATATATATATATATATATATATATATATATATATATATATATATATTTGAAAACAATATATATATATTTCTAGTGATCTTTTGGTTATCGGAAAGAGATATAAGATCCTAACCAGCTAAATGGAGATTTTGTTTTTTCTTCTCTCAAGTAAAAAATTATCATCCTTGTTGTCATCTTCATCCGTACTTCTTCCTCAAAATATGTGTTATAGAGCATCTTGCTAATGAGAAAGTTGACATCGTGATACATGACTCTTCGTCGGTGGTCGTCTCTGCTAATATGTAACAAAGCAATAGATCTCATAAACCTTCCATTTAATTGTGGCAGTGTGCTCAATCAGTACCTAATAATGGGATTAATTAATAAGTTGTTAATCCTATTTCAAATTTCATCTAGGATGCACGACAATTACTATTTAAAAAAAAAATATTATCGTAGAACAAGTTCGATGTTGTGCATCCAACGAAATAAATCTCGTCGTGATCCAAAGAGTGTACGATTGAAGGATATTTACAAATTTTTGAAAAACACTTACATGAGACATCAAACCCTGAAGACTTCAAGGGTTACTGGTGAAATTTTCAAGCATAGAGGAGTACAAAATATTGACAACATGTGGTTGACTTTGCAAGCTTTTGGGAAGCTAGAGATGCAAATAGAAAAGTAACTTGGCTTATGAATTTTTCAGTTTTCTTGGTCTTCCATCTTTAAAATACTTTGAAGTTTGAGTTGTGATATTCCTGAGGACCTGAAGCATTTGTATTTGTTGTATTTACTTAATTGAAAATCCTGTAACTAGTAACTAATAACTTATAAATATGGAAGTATTACTGTGAAGGGAGATATATGAAAATAATTAAGCTAAGAAATTAAGCCACAAGGCATTAAAATAATGGAAACTGACTTTTGAGAATAATATATTGAATAACTTACAAATATGTTGAGAACACAGTGTGATCTGAATCGAATTTGGTCCATAAGGTACGATATTAGATTGAGCGCATATGTCTTAGACCGGAATTTTTATGTAAGGCCTGAACCAATTCTAACTATCTATACCTCATGATCCCACCAACTATCCGATTCCACTCCTATCCGATATGTGACTAAATTACCAACTTCATTGTCACCCCATTTGAGAGCTCAACCGAAAACGAGATACAATCCAACAATCTCCATTTTAGCTCGTTTTCGTTAGCGGAACAACCTTAACGTCCCTGATACATTTGCTCGTTCCCGTCAGCCGAACAACTTTAACACCTCTGCTATATTTGCTTGTTTCCGTTAGCCAAACAACCTTAACACCCCTGCTACATTTACTCATTCCCGTCAACAAAACAACTTTAGTACTGCTGCTACCTTTTCTTGTTTACGTCAGCCGAACAACCTTAGCATCTCTAGTACATTTTTCCGTTCCCGCAAGCCGAGCACCAAGGAGATCCAACATGATCCGTTCGACCACAAAACCAAACAGACACGTTCATTCATGCCGCTATCGTGTGTCAACCACAATGAGTTGGACGTGTTGGACTCAACATTGAAGCCAATCCGTATTGTTGTCTCCAACATTAGGTCTGATTCGTCTTTCGTGTGCGAATTTCTTGTCACCCATACCCCGTATGGATGATGCTCCTAACTCCAACGTGAAAAGAGAGTCCGTATAATCCGAGTACTTACAAGCTGGATTTAAATGTTTTCCTACTACTACCCAGGTCATCTGTTTTAATTTGACATGCGCAACTGCGCAAGTGATCATCTGTACCAAACATTAATTTGTGGCAACCTAACACCATATCTTACCAAAAATGAAAGCAAGCAGGATATCCAATCATTATTTCGTTGAGGATGGTAATATTTCAGTAAATTAATTTCTCGTGTTCAATATCTTGTGCAATCCTTTATTTGTAGGATTGCATCTGGCTACACAAGAAAATGACAATATATAGCTGTTTGAATTCACTACCATATCCATAGCCGTACACGGATGATTAAATAGCAAAATGTAGTGATTTGTTCTCGAGACAATATCTCCTCCTCCAACCTACCACCAAGCTAGGACTGTTGTTTGGACCCGGAATCTGGACTCGACCTTATCTCGGCCTGATTTTACCTTAACCTGACCTTGTCTTGAGTTGGGGCGAGTAGGGTTAATTTCATCCTAAATACAAATCTAACATATATATATATATATATATATATATATATATATATATATATATATATAGGAAACGGATCGGGATACCCGCCCGCGGAGCCCCGCCGAAGCCCCGCCCCCCCCTGCACCATCGGATCGCGCGGGGACCGCGTGGGGCCCGCCCCCGCCCGCGCGATCCAACGGCTAAGGGAGGGCGGGGCTTCGGCGGGGCTCCGCGGGCGGGGCTCCCGATCCGCTCCCATATATATATATATATATATATATATATATAAAACCATCACGTGCGGGTTTAGTTAAATCGTGTCTTTCCGTACACGATTTTTAGCCGATCGTTATGTCGTTTCGGACTCTTCGTGCGAATCTTGTCCGCACTAGCTTTTTGATCATCGTCCCACATGTACGCCTCGCGCACTCCGTGCGCTCCAGAGCCTCACGGGACGGCCGACGTCTTTCGATGCTGGCAACTCAACGCCTCGTTTCGCCCACGATGTCGAAGGCGCCCCCGACGGCTTCACGACGCCTACGACAGCCGATGCCGTCCAGTCACCCGTTCTATGCGCACGACGTCCTTACGACGTCTTTCCGACACCCATAGGGCGCCGCACGACAGGCCGCGTGGTAGGGCCGTCGTTTATACCCGTGGTAGAATGGTGCCGGTCCTCGATCGCCCGCGCGGCGTTCTAGCCGTTGAGTTTTCATGCACGGGACACCCCATTCTGTCCCACGCCAGCTCAGATCGTGGCCATTTTTCGTCAGTCCTACGTCGTTGTGGATGTCCCGCATCGCACAAGCCAGGCTCATCATCGCCCCCCCCCCCCCCCCCCCCCCCCCCCCCCCCCCCCCACACACACACACACACACACACACATATATATATATATATATATATATATATATTATATATATATATATATATATATATATATATATATATATATATATATATATATAAACTTTGGATATGTATTTAGATAATATACCATGATTAGTTTAAATATAATTTTAATATTGAATATATTTTAATTTAGATTTGTTATAGATATGTTTATAGCATTTCACATATATGTTCATGTAATTAGAAGGTTTTTAGGATTTTTTTACATAAGTTAGAAGACTTTTAGATTTTTTCTCCTTCATTATGTGAGGATATAGATACGCTCATTTTGAACCGTTCTCATGCCTCTTTACAGTCAGGGTCAATCCTGAGCTCATGGGGGCCCAGGACGAACTTTCAAAATAAGGTCCCTGCACATAATGTAAAAAATATTATTATTTTTTAAA
>JANAVB010036419.1:12739855-12807442 GCA_029216955.1 Iris pallida | reverse complement strand
TTTAGACCAAAGTCACTATGGTCAACATTTTACCTAATTTAGTCCCAAATTCTATTAGACTTGAACGGTTGACCAAATCAACTGTTGGTCACATTTGACCAGTTTGACCTAGGTTGACCTAGAGTTGACCAGAGTTGACCAGTTGACCAAAAGTCACTATAGGCTAACTCTTGACCCCGTTTGACTTTCTTCGCCTGTTTTGACCTGCGATGACTGGTATGACCTAGAGTTGACTTAGTCTGACTTAGATTGCTTGATATGACTTGATTTAAACCTAGATGACTTGACAGAGTTAGTATGACTCAGTGAGACCTAGTTTGACTTGGATTGACTTCCTGTGACCTTGTTGACCTGGTTTCCTAGGTGACCTAGTTTTAGCTTGGTGTGACTTAGTTTGACCTAGTTTTGACTTAGACTTGCATATCATGATTAGATTAGCTTTTCTTTCATTATTAAACCATGTTTTGACTTGTAGTATCTCATCTTAGGTCTGTGATTACTTTGAGCGTTTGTTTACCTTATCAGCTCAGGGCGACAGGCGAGTACATTCTCTGATAATATTTCTGTTTTATGATATCGTCTATGTTTCTTGTATTTAGTGTAGATATCCTTGTTCTCTTGACATATTGTTCACACGGATTGGTATTTCTCTGGATCCCGTCATGAGATGTTATTCCTCGCTTTCCTTGGTATATCTTGTGCAAGTCTTCCTTGTTCCTTATGCATTGTATAGACACGATTCCTGCGAAAGCTAGCTACCCTCTCAGAGAATCGTGTGTCATGATGTGTCATGGTTGGATCCACTATACTGGTCGGGGACGGAAAGCACTAGTGTAGATATGTGGCCATTATCCACCGTGTTTATTCTTGTAGATCTTGAATGCTAGCCAATCCTACACTCCACGTATGATTGGCCTGATCAGTAGACCTTGTGCAGACCCAAACCGGCCACATGTTGAAACTAGTACTCACACACCTAGATATATGATTCTTGATTCTTGTACATGCCATGATCAGTTTACTTGTCTTGTTCTAGCTCTAGATTTACAGCTTACCTTGCCATGATACTCACATGTACATTCCATGATTTTTTTGTATATTCTTTCTATTTACTTCTACATTTTCAATATCGTCTAACTAGAACTGTTATTTGAGATTTGTGCTCGTTCCATCCTGACAGGATATGTTGACAAATTTTACAGATGATTCAGAGGCTGAGTGCCCGACCTATTATGGGGACGGGTTAGATGGAGTAGACTTGGACCATGGCTTGTTAGTAGAGCCGTTAGACTTTGCTCACCCTGAGTAGTGTAGTTTAGTTAGGTTTGTCTGGCCTACGAGCCAGCTAGTACTTTTCAGACTGTAGTATTATATTATGTTCTGTGATGTTATATTTAGTTTTGGACTTGTGTGGATCTCGAACTTATTTCCTGCTTCATCTATCATATTTCATTTCCATGCTATCTACCTTAGTTTTACATTTGTGATTGAGACTGTATTGCTATGTCACCTCCATTCGGAGTGTATATACTGTACAGGTACCTTTATCTGTTTAGTTGTAGTATTTCTAGATGACCTAGACATCGTTCTACCGCCGATGCTGTGGCGTAGACTGGACGTACCTACTTCTCGTGCCCCTAATCAGGGTGCGGGGGCGGCCCATGCAGGTCAGTGTCGCAATTAGTGCGATCTCGTAATGGTGCTCGACTTAGAGTGCTAATTACGAGCCTGCGACTAGGACATAGGATCTAGGATATGATAGGAGTTACTCAATCACATTTTAGGAAAATTTTGATCTTTTGATTACCATGACAACTCTTCTTACATTTGAATTCAATTGTCCTCCTTTGATAATATCTTATCTTGTGCCATATTAATCTCTTGGGTTCAATTCGTCCTTAGGATGACAGTGACTCGTTCTCAGGCAGGGTCTAGTGCAGTTCCAGAGAGGTCAGATCCGGGAGGTCTTCCACCTCCAGCAGCGGTACCGTCCATGGTCATTCTTGATATTCTTCCACCGCCGCCTCCGTTACCGATAGATACTCAGGGATGATGGCCCTTCTGCAGCGGATATT
Organism: Iris pallida; assembly: GCA_029216955.1. Lineage (NCBI taxonomy): Eukaryota > Viridiplantae > Streptophyta > Magnoliopsida > Asparagales > Iridaceae > Iris > Iris pallida. The sequence continues at coordinate 12,805,367 of JANAVB010036419.1, read as the reverse complement.
GCAGACTCAGAGCGTGCAGGCAGATCTGTTGCGACGAAGCATGGAGAACTCCTATCAGCTGGCGATGGCAGCACTTGAGAGGGTTGTACCGAGTACAGTTCAGGATACCCCAGTTCAGCACCAGGGACCAGGCCAGAGGCAGGCTACTCGGTGCGCTTTCTGCAGGAGGCCAGGGCACACTAGAGAGGCTTGTAGGGAGAGGTTGGGCGTCTGCCTATACTGTGGGGCGCCCGATAACCAGTTGAAGGATTGCCACGCTAGTGGAATCCGAAGAGACCAGGACAGAGTACATCAGGCACCAGCACGTGACGACCAGCAGCAGGATCAGGGCCAGAGGCAGGCCGTCCAGTGTGCTTTCTGCAAGAAGATAGGGTACACCCGGGAGGTTTGTAGGATGAAGCAGGGAGTTTGTTTATTCTGTGGAGCTCCCGACCCCCAGGTGAAGAACTGTGCTGCTCGTACAGCCAGACAGGCAGGCCAGGACGGAGTGCAGCAGGCTAGAGGAGGCCAACAGGGGCGAGCTTTTGCCATGACAGTTGAGCCCACTTAGGCAGTAGTAGAGCAGATAGCAGGTTCCAATCTTTCGATCTCATTTCCGTATTTGCTTCCTTATAAACTGTCTTGAACTTCGATTCTATCTGTTCCTTGATCGTTGGATGAAATTTTGTCCTTGTGATGTGATATTCTTCTGAGATAAGTCATATGGGCTAGGTCGCCTCGATTATGAGATTTTAGAATCCTCTAGGGTCATGCTAGCTGGCAGAGTGAGGACATATAGTCGGACTATGGACGTATTTCTCGGGTGTAGGAATTTAAGATTTTCGCTGCCAAGCTAGCGGCAATGCAAAAATTTTAAATACCATAATTCTAGAGGTATGTACCTTAGTCAAGGACTCTGTGATTATCGTAGCCTTGCTCACTAGCATGACGGAGATTCTGAGTATCATGATGATTGGACAGACGCATACGATTATCGATTGCATAATTTTTGTGTTTACTTGTTTTAAAATTTTGAGGATGATTTTTTTAAGGTGGATAGACTTATAGCACCCAGTTTCTATTTAAGAGTAATTTTAAATTTTATAATTTTAGTCATTTAATTCATGCTTTGATTTTTGAGATTTTAAATCATTTTAAATTTTAAGCCATGATTTGTGATTTTAATGATTTGCTAGTAAAACCTTAGAGACTGTTTGACCTAGAGCCTAACAATGTGATTAGGATATTTTCAGTATCATTTCTGGCCCAAGGGTATTTTGGTCATTGGACCTCTTTGATTTATTTTGATATTTTGTATTGGTGATTATTGATTTGGCTTTTGATAGATGAGATTTTGTGATGGTTTCGTGTCCGTGTCGGACACGTAACAGTTTTTATTTGCAAGTGTTCTTGTGTCTTAAGAGATTTTTATTTTGCTGAATTTTTTTTCTTTGGAAGTATTCGAGAGGGATTATTTCTGCGTGTGTTTTTCTGTGATTGCTTTGTTTTAATTTCGAGGACAAAATTTTTTAACGTGGATAGATTTGTTACCCCCAGTTTTCAGGAACAGGAGTATTTTTGTCATTTTATACTTTTGAATATTTTTGAAATTTAGTTTATTATTTATGATATTGTTTTGGGATTATTTGAGTCGGGTTCGAATTTCAGCTCATTCCGACTTGTATCGGGGACCCGGGGTAGCTTAAACTCTGATCGGGACCCAACTGGAACCGACCAACTTATCATGACCAAACCCAGATATTTATATTTGACTAATCCCATTTGATTGTAGTGGGATTAGGGATTAGAATTAGATTTAGAACTTGAAATTAGGAGTTTTCAAGTTACCATTTTGACCCCAACTCAAACCACTCATTTCTTTGACTTGGAGGGCATTTTGGTAAATTGCCAAATGTCCCCAACCCTCTAGGATGTGGCCGGTTATGTATGGAGCACCCCCTCTCCTTTGCTTCACTCCAAAGCAACCTCTCTCTCTCCATTTCATTTCTATCTACAACTTTCTCTCTCTTGTTCTTCCCCAAATTTCTAGAGAGCAACTCTATTGATTTCATCTCCAAATCCACCATTTCTTCCACCAAATATTCTTCTTTTCTCTTCTACTCCATGAAAGGAAGGAGATAGCCAAGTTTGGGAGGATTTGGAGCTCGTTCGTGTCCTTTTGAAATCTCTACGTGTTGGTGTCGAGTCGGAAGGCTTTTTCATTTGATTCTCTCTCCCAGAAGGTATAATCTCTCCTCTCATCCATCCCTACATGCATATAGAAATATTTTGAACCCGTAGGAATGACCCCCATGGTTGTATCTCCATTTGTGTCCATTTCGTGTCCATTTGGAGGTCATAGGAGTGTCCTTTGTGTTGTACTTTGTGTCCATGTGGAAAACCCCCAATTTTGGACACACCATGTGGTTAATATTGTGTGATTGATTATTCTTATTTTAATTTCAGATTTAGATGTTGTTCTTGTGTGTCCCTATATATATATATATATATATATATATATATATATATATATATAGATATATATATAATATATATTATATATATATATATATAATATTTATTTTGTCCCTATGTGTATTTTCATGAGTGTGTCTTGTGCGAGGGTGTGTGTTTTGAGTGTGTATGTGCCTATGTATAGTGTATAAGATATATATATATAGACTTGTTGTGTGTATGTATTTATATATATATGTGTGTGTATGTGTCTACATATAAGAGTATATATAATGTGTATGTAATCTATAGATAGATAGATAATTAGATAGTTGTTATATGTATATATATATATATATATATTAAAAAAAAACAAAAAAAATATATATATATATATATATATATATATAGAGAGAGAGAGAGAAGAGAAGAGAGAGATAGGAGAGAGAGAGAGAGGAGGAAGGAAGTAGTGAAAGAGTAGAAAGATGAAGAGAATAAGCCACAGAGCAGCATAGCACTAGCAGGAGCAGCAGTAGCATGAGAATGAGGAGGAGAATGGAAGGAAATGAGGAGGAGAATGGGAAGGAGAATGAGGAGGAGAATGAAAGGAGATGCGAGGAGATGGGAAGGGGAATGAGAGGAGAATGGGAAGGAGAATGAGGAGGAGAATGAGGAGGAGAATGGAAAGGAGAATGAGGAGGAGAATGGGAAGGAGAATGAGGAGGAGATGGGAAGGAGAATGGAAGGAGAATGAGGAGGAGAATGAGGAGGGAATGGAAGAGAATGAGGAGTAGAATGGGAAGGAGAATGGGAAGAGAAGAGGAGGAGAATGAGAAGGATGAGGATAAGATGAGAAGGAGAATGGGAAGGAGAATGAGGAGAATGGGAAGGAGAATGAAGGAGAAGAATAGGAGTTTGAGAATGATCAGATATGGGTTTGTAAGGGTTGTAATGATAGAATATCGTCTAGACCTAGTATTGACCTTGGTTGACCACAGTTGACTTTTTAGACCAAAAGTCAACTATGGGTCAACACTTTACCCAATTTAGTCCCAATTCCATTAGACTTGAACGGTTGACCAAAAGTCAACTGTTGGTCAACATTTGACCAGTTTGACCTAGGTTGACCTAGAGTTGACCAGAGTTGACCAGTTGACCAAAAGTCAACTGTAGGCTAACTTTTGACCCCGTTTGACTTTCTTCGACTTGTTTTGACCTGCGATGACTGGTATGACCTAGAGTTGACTTAGTCTGACTTAGATTGACTTGATATAACTTGATTGACCTAGATTGACTTGACAAGACTTAGTATGACTCAGTGAGACCTAGTTTGACTTGGATTGACTTCCTGTGACCTTGTTTGACCTTGGTTGTCCTAGTGTGACCTAGTTTAGCTTGGTGTGACTTAGTTTGACCTAGTTTTGACTTAGACTTGCATATCATGATTAGATTAGCTTTTCTTTCATTATTAAACCATGTTTTGACTTGTAGTATCTCATCTTTAGGTCTGTGATTACTCTGAGCGTCTGTTCACCTTATCAGCTCAGGGCGACAGGCGAGTACATTCTCTGATAATATTTCTGTTTTATGATATCGTCTATGTTTCTTGTATTTAGTGTAGATATCCTTGTTCTCTTGACACATTGTTTACACGGATTGGTATTTCTCTGGATCCCGTCATGAGAGGTTATTCCTCGCTTTCCTTGGTATATCTTGTACAGTCTTCCTTGTTCCTTGTGCATTGTATAGACACGATTCCTGCGAAGGCTAGCTACCCTCTCAGAGAATCGCGTGTCATGATGTGTCATGGTTGGATCCACTATACTGGTCGGGGACGGGAAGCACTAGTGTAGATATGTGGCCATTATCCACCGTATTTATTCTTGTAGATCTTGAATGCTAGCCAATCCTACACTCCACGTATGATTGGCCTGATAAGTAGACCTTGTGCAGACCCAAGCCGGCCACATGTTGAAACTAGTACTCACACCCTAGATATATGATTCTTGATTCTTGTACATGCCATGATCAGTTTATTGCCTTATTCTAGCTCTAGATTTACAGCTTACCTTGCCATGATACTCACATGTACATTCCATGGTTTTCTTGTATATTCTCTCTATTTACTTCTATATTTCAATATCGTCTAACTAGAACTGTTATTTGAGATTTGTGCTCGTTCCATCCTGACAGGATATGTTGACAAATTTACAGATGATTCAGAGGCTGAGTGCCCGACCTATTATGGGGACGGGTTAGATGGAGTAGACTTGGACCGTGGCTTGTTAGTAGAGCCGCTAGACTTTGCTCACCCTGAGTAGTGTAGTTTAGTTAGGTTTGTCTGGCCTGCGAGCCAGCTAGTACTTTTCAGACTGTAGTATTATATTATGTTCTGTGATGTTATGTTTAGTTTTGGACTTGTGTGGATCTCGAACTTATTTCCTGCTTCATCTATCATATTTTATTTCCATGCTATCTACCTTAGTTTTACATTTGTGATTGAGACTGTATTGCTATGTCACCTCCATTCGGAGTGTATATACTGTACAGGTACCTTTATCTGTTTAGTTGTAGTATTTCTAGATGACCTAGACAGCGTTCTACCGCCGATGCTGCGGCGTAGGCTGGACGTACCCACTTCTTGTACCCCTAATCAGGGTGCGGGTCGTGACACAGCCGGAGCACCAGAGTGCCTCAGTGGGTTTCTTCTTCATTCTCCCACTGATATATAAATTCTCCTCTTGTAGCGTTTATCCCCGAGCACGTGTTTAGCTCGTGTTTCGGTATTTTTCTTGATATTGTAGCCTACGGGCATAAACATGATATGTGTATTCTAGACTATAGCTAGTCCTTATCATGTACGACTAATACTCTAGTTAGTCATCAGTTCTGTGGTACTGGCCTCATGATCATTCATGTATATATGGTTCGGGACGCCTTACTATTGTATGTATGATGATCGTACTCTTTGCTCTTGTATAATTGTCTGTGATTGAGATACCTAGGATTGTTAAACCATAGGATTGACTGATGGCTTGTAGAGTAACCCCCATATCTTGACAGCTTATACGTGATTTCAGAGTATTAACGTACTTGGGATTGCGTAGCTGGCTATGTCTGCCCCCGCTCTCCGGTATTCTGGTTCTGGGGCGTGACAAATTATTAGGTGGAAATACTAACACGTGGCAATGGTAAATTGTGAGTTCGTCCAATAATATAACACACATAATTTATTATTATTTTTGTCATTTTTATATTAATAATTGATTAGCTTTTTTTAGCTTTTAATATTATCATATGCTATTATATCGTTGGACGGGTTCACCATTTGGTCTATTGGTAAATTGAAACAAAAAAAAATTCTTGTTTTGGAAACCAAACAAAATACCCCAATCCTTAAACAAAACTACAAACAAATAAATAAATAAATTTAGACAAAATTTTCCCTACTCTATTTATTTTCCTCTTAATGTATTTCTTATTAGGTAAGATTTTCTCAAAATAGATTCCATTAATTTATAAAATTAATTAGTATTTAAATTATATAATTAAATTTGATTGAATTTAATTAGTTTATACTACAAATTAAATTTGACTTTTTAAATAGATTAGATAGTACTGAAATTTTAATTCCAATTTGACTATAATTAGATTATATTTAATCTTTTATATTGGTTTTGTATGAACTTTTAGATACAATAATAGTCTAAAAAAAGACATACATTCGTAATATATATATTTTTGGTATTTTTGCATTCAAAATACAATTTTCCTTTTGTACATACACAGACACTTTTTGGTTTACTTTCCAAAATTTTGTTTTGTCTTTGTTCTGTTTATCAAAATTCTGTTTAACAAAACTTGGTTTTCAAAAATAAAATCCCAAACATACCCGAAATATTGTTGTTGTAATTGGTGCTTACAGGAATGCCAATGTTTATTTGGTTATAATTGGTGCACTTACTGCAATAAAAATTTGTGATAATTTTTTTTTTCTCTGCAACTTCTGTTGCAACGCCAATTACACAAAAAAAAAAAGCTAAATATTTATAGGCACCTCATAGTCCCTTAACAAACAAAATGCGCTTTGGCGTACGCTTTTGTGCACGCACGCAGAGGCACGTGGCTCTCTTGATCTGCGTTCGGCTGCCCCGCCCACGCAGCGTCCCCCCCCCCCCTGCGCGCTCCGCATACGACTGGCCGGACGGCCGCGCGTGTGCACATCACTAACATAGTGTGGTTACTTAATAAATCCTTATCTACAAACAATTTTTTGTATCATCACAAAGTCTCTGATTTTCTCTTTATGTTTGCTGATTTATTGAAATTGCTAATGTTTCATACTTGTTTTTATTTCATATTATGCCATTTACTTTATAAATAATTATTTTGCAAAATCCTAATTAATAGCAGTTATTTTATTATTTTACTTTGTGAAAAAAAAGCTTTACTTTTATATTTTTACCATGTCTCTACCTTAACTTTGTTTTCCTTTTGCAATATATATTCTACTCTCTTTTTTAAATTTGTATTCTAATTTTGTTTCTTCTTTCCAAAAACCGCCCTTGTCCCTTTCCTTTTTCCATTCAGTCCTTTGTGTTTTACACCGTCTATTTTTTTTTTTAAATTCCTATCAAATTAAAAATTGACACATGTACAACTATTATAAATTTTACAAAAAGTCATGGCAGCCCAAAGGGGAGGGACCGTTCTTCCCCTATTGGCCAAAACTAGACGAACATACACCATCCCTTGCTAACGTCAGCCTCCATTCCTAACCAATGAGGAGGGATATGTGGCAACCGCAGTTTAACCCAACCCAAACCACCACCCCCTCCCTCCCCCCCCCCCCCCCCCCCCCCCCCCCCCCCCCCCCCCCCAAAAAAAAAAAAAAACTAGACGAACACAGACACCATCCCCTGCTAACGTCAGCCCCCAATCCTAACTAATAAGTGAGGACATGTGGCACCGCAATTTAACCCACCTCCCCTCTCTCTCTCTCTATAGAATTGTTCTAAAGTTTATAGCCGTGCCATTTTGGGAATCTATTTGCCATTATTTTTGGAAGAAAAAAAAAAATCTGATAATATTTTGCGGATAGAATAAGTATTTTTAGCAACATTAACTAGAAACCGGGTAAACTACTGATAATATTTTGTGGATAGAATACCCAGACCTGACACACATTATATGCATCACATACTGTCAGGTCCCTATTAATCATCTACAACATAAACCAACCCCACGCAAGTCTCAATTTTATCTTATTTTGCTGAAAGAGAGATCATCTTCACAACCTAGAAAATGGCCCAAGTGCCAGGCATACTTAAAAGATTGTTCCTTTGACAACATTTAACATGAATCAAAACATCTAATATCAATCTGTGCATGAGAAAGGATCACGACAACAATATGCACAGCACACACTGCAAAAATGATGCAAACTAGACAAACACAGCCATAAATAGATCTATACTGACTAAAGGATACAAATACTTGCAGCACCATGTACCATCAAGAATCAGAAGAAAATTAATCAAGCAACTATACCATGAACAGAACCGAAAACAGAAAGTACTATATTCCATTCAGGTCACCAACATTGCAGTCAAGAGAAGATAATTTGCTTCACCGAAGTCAGTCCCCTATACACCCTGTTTTCGGTACACGGCCAACGAAGCATGACCAGAATAGAAAGACGAAAAGGATCAGTTCTGCCAAATACCCACCTATACCTTATCTACAGCCCCCACCTATACAAAGGTAAATTATTGAAATTCCTAGAAACTACCATTTTGTACAGCAGTCAAGATGGGGCTTCCTTCTGTTGATTCCAGTCGGCTTCACCTTTTTACCAAACGCACACGCCATATTTACACCATTTTCCTGAACTACCAATTACAGAATCCACATGCAATTATTCTTGAAACGGAACTAGCCTTTTAAGAAAGGTGGAATGACCCCTGTCCTTCGGTTATCGCATATGAAAGCCTCGTCCTCATTCTCTCCTGTAAACCAAAGTTAAAATGTTCATCAATAACAGGAGGCAAACTGGGGTGAAGTTTTCGTTTTTAAAAAGGATGGTACATGAAGTAAACTTCAACCAATGACGTCGAATAGAGAAGAATTGAGGTCTTGCAAATAATCACCTTGGTCGAGTAGGATGGGAGCTTCAGATAGTTAGCACACGTCATCACACTTGGCAAATCCAAATCAGGACTGTTGCTACAATGCTGATAAAATTGATATGCGGTTAGATGTAAAGTTTCAACTCGTATCATAGTGTCCTGTTAAAGCTGTTTATAAAAACGGACCTTACGGACAATTGTCATTTTGGGGTTCAGGGCAGCCAAGCCTCCAGGTGGAAGTCGAGGAGATCCAGTCACAAACTGTAGGAACGCCCTTCGCTCTTCACAATGGAACTCCTGTATAATTTCTAGCAACTGCAAATAAAAAGGGATTCCAAGGAATCAGTATTCTGAGCATGATAGAAACACCTAGATTGTGAACCAAAATTGGACAAGTCAGTATATAAATACGGACATGAACAATTGACGTGCTGCTGGCAGTGTAACCATGGTCAAATTTGATGTGATCCAAGAGCTCAGAGAACTGTAAGGAAAAATATTGCATTAGGTGTACTAATGTTTATAACATTATTGAGTTGCCAAGTAAAACAACAAGATACTTACATCCCAAGTATCCCCTTCTCCACACAGTAACCGCTCGAGCTCACTTTCAGTAAATATTTGAAGATCTTCCAACGGGAACACCTAGAACAAGCCAAGATATACAAAGTGGTAAAAGATGGGAAGATATTTCCAAGGCAACAAAATTACCAGAAATAGTTATGTTCCAACCAAGAAAGTATTAAGTTCTAGCTGTAACAATATTAAGGGAACTTGGAGAATCCAAAATAATTATTCATATAAAGCAAGGCTCTAAAGCAATACAAATAACCTGATTGGAAAGCACCCGATTGGAACGCAACTACCTATTTCATATTTGTATTTCAACATAAACGGATTGTCCATCCATAATCCATTACTGTACTTCTAAAATTATAGGACAAATTGATTCTATCTTCCTTGAGGCATTGATTTCAGTATTCAAATTACGAAACATTGATAGTAATGTGGCAATACCTACATCTGTTCGATAACTACTAACTTCTACAGCCCACCACAAATGGTACTTTTAAAGTGAAGGCCCACAGGAGAGTCCAGAGATCGTTGGAAGCCAAGGTCAATAGGAAGCAGCACCACGCTCATCATTCAAGCATTTGGATGTCACTGAAGCTCTCATGTAGATTTCTTGGTTACAGTTAGGTTGATGTTGGTTGTGCAATTTTTGCAAGACAAAAATACAGAAAACTACTTCCAGCTTCCACTCCCTATATAGATAAATAGACTATAGTTTTTTGGAACGATATATACCTTTATCTTTTGCACGTTATACTATCACTCCCTACCCTAAACGGGATTGAAGTGAGTTTTTCTCATGGCTGTCGACAACTTAAAGGACAAGCCTAGACAACTCGGAGGAAAATCTAGTGGTAGCTAACTGCGTAAGGACAATCTGTCATAGTCACCAGGTTAGGTGAGGATCCGAAGCAGAGTATCATTGAGGACCAACTACATCAGTGGCCAAACCAGAGGGGATCTGCCAATGTTGCAACTTGCACGGACACGGGAAAATGAGATCTGTATCTTGTGACTTGTCCACAACTTGTACAGTTTTTTAAAATGTCCATGTCCTGATTCCGTATCGCACTCGTATTCCTGCAACATATCTTGTCCATAACTTGTACAGTTTTTTAAAATGTCCATGTCCTGATTCCGTATCGCACTCGTATACCTGCAACATAGGGATCTGCAATATCGGACAGGTAATATCTGCAGCAGCACCTGACGTTAAAGAGGGCAATATGTCAAGGGAGCCAAGTTGTAGGAGGATCTGCAGAAGCACAAACGAGGTCAAGGACGAACCCAACCAATCGAGGGCATACTTTTAGGTTCTAAGGGACATCTCTGCGAAGGCGGCCTTCGCTGGCTGGTGATCACCAGGGTGAGTAAGTCGGGAGATAAGAGAAGTAGGTTTTCATTTACTAGTGGGCAGTACAATGTTTTTGGAAAGCCTGTGAGGCCCGAGGCTTGAGGCTCACCCTTGCACCTCATTTTCTACGAGGGGATCAATCCCTTAGGCACAACTGAGCGCGCATGTGCGTCTCAATTCAATATTTGAGGATCACATTAAGCGCAGGAGGTTCATTCTAACCTGGTTTATTTATCTTTTGTTTTGTTTTTCTTTTCTGTAATAGATATATTTTACATAAAATAATTTATACTAATATTTCTATTGTAATTAATAGTTTCCCTAGATTGACTTCTTATTTATCAAGCCAATCAAGAAATGATCTCAGTTGAGAATATTGACACGAAGTGGATCCCAAAGATAGAAACACTAATAAATGTACCAAGTCACTAAACTAATATTTCTACTGTATTTAATAAGTTTTCTATTGGAGGAGGTGGAGGATAAAGGATACAAAATCTTTTGGAAGTGCTGATGATGGAGATGATGATGATTTTTAGGATCTTGTCATCTTCTATTATTATGGACTTGTGATAGTTTCTTTTGTGTTTTGATGATGGTTAACAGTTAGTTGTTTGATAGCTTTTAACTTTATGACTTTATGTACTCCAGCTTTTAGCATGTTAATTGTGTTATGAATTGATTAAATATAATATATATATATATATATATATATATATATATATATATATATATTTTTATTTTTTTTTATTCGAACATATATTATGTAGATTATTTAAAAATAACTGTGCCTTTCTTTTTTGAAAACCATCTCGTTGTGCACTTCGAAACTAGGCTTCAGCATACCCTAGCGCCTCTAGCCCTTTAAAACATTGGGCTAGAGTATGTATTTAGAATATTTACATGAGAATAGGGTATATCTCGTATTAAATCAGTTTAGGGCATATTCATCTGGAGACGATGACAATTGGAGGTTACTTTATTTACTTCAGCATTTTTTTTGCAAAAACTGGTAGAGCCAAGAAAATCATGTGCGACAACTTATACTTCCCCAATGGACTCATGTTGTAGCCTACGAGTATAGCATCACTGTACAGTACCACAATAAGCACACATTCTACTTATGAGTAGGGCTGAGCATTATTCGGTTTTGGGCCGAAAATCGAACCGAATAAGAAATTCGGTTCGGTTTGAAAGCAATTCGGGTCGGTTTCGGTTATGCAAAAACCCAAAACTCTTAATCGGTTTCGGGTTTGGACTTCGGTTTCGGTCCAAAACCGAAACCCGAATTAGACTGTACATTTACAAAATTACCCTTTCTTCTATATATATCAAAAAAAAAAACCTAAACCTCTCATCTGATTTCTCTCCTATCTAAAACTTCTCCAGCCGCCGCAAGGATAGAAACCCTAGCGAAGCTCTTCGTCTGTGGGGGATCCCGGTCACCGCCTCCTCAAAATTTTCTAGTGCCCCTCCTCAAACTTCTCTCCTCTATCTCTCTCTCTCGTTTATTTAAGATCTCGTTCTCTCTCTCTCTCGCGGAAGATTATGATGACGTGGGGTCAAAGGGGAGGCTGACCCGGCTCAAAGAATGCACAAAAGGTGATGCTCCTTTCACTTATTTTGCTGCTTACTCTCCCACCTTACTATTCACTTCTCTTTCTCCTATAACCATTTTTTTCCTACTTCCAACAACAGCCACTACTACCACCACATTCACAAGCAAAATAATGAGCATTGAGCACCACTATTGCATCTATGGAAAAAGTAACATCACTTCATCAGTCTATGGTGGTGCTCCATAGAGATCGAGCACCTCTGGTTGTTAATGTGGACATGCTATATTTTAATGTGAATGTATTAGGAGCAAGCAGATAAGTTGCATTTCCTTGTCCTCTTCTTCTTCCATAAACCAAATTTATGTGGACTTTCTATTTTTTTATGGACTTGCTTTTTTTTAATGATGCTGTGAATGATTACGGAGAACCGAATAAACCGAAAAACTGAACCGATTATTTCGGTTCGGTTTAAGTACGGTTTTTTGTTGATTCGGTTCGGTTTCGGTTCTTGTTTTCTTAAATTCGGTTTATTCGGTTTTTGAAAATTCGGTTCGGTTTGAACCGATTAAACCGAATGCTCACCCCTACTTATGAGTACCCAAAAAAAAACGTGTATCAAATTATTAAAGCACCAATCCTATGCAGACTGGTCCATACTTTGAGAAAATACGAACTGTGCCTTACATCCTATGATTTGCGTCAAAATGAATATACATACCATGAACTGTTATATTCATGTTCTATAGCATGTGTGTTATAAATTTCATTCAATTTTGGAATTTTCGATACTGCTACATTTCTTAGTCTCCAAAGGGAACTTTAATTTCTTACCTTATATGACTCCTATGTTGAATGGACACGAATACGACACATGGTACAGTCAAAATGACGTAAAAACCGAAACAATTTTGGCACGTCTTAGTGTATTTTGGAATGTCTCATGTTCAATACGACATGGACACGACACCATTTTTGGAGTGTCCGTGCTTCCTAGTATGACTCAAACCAGTACATGCAAGAATCCAAATAGAGTACATGACAATCCCTATGCGTTGTTAGCCTTTATTAAGAGTGAACTGAATGAGCCTCATGATGGTTAGAGAAAGGTACTAGCCTATTACAACAGTTTGTTGTTTGCGACAGTTGTGAAGTGTGTATGTGTGTACATGCGTGCACACTCATATCAAATTCAAAAAGATATAAGACCATTCGATTTCTTCACTTTCAAATTTAGTAAGTGTAAAAGTAAAATAATGAAAAAGTCTCTTTTTCCTCGATGTTATGTATGGTTTCTTAATAAAAAAAATTTACGACAAAAGTGCATTTTAAGGTAATGGTTCATTTTCATGAAGCAGCTTATCCATAGAACATACCTCATTAAACCCTGATTTAAAAGATTCCACTTGTCTGAGAACTCCCTCTCCGATGGTTGCATTTACAGCCAGTTTTACATACTCTTCCAAGTTGTCAATATTTACCTATGAAGAAAATAACTAAAAATTTAGATATCTAGTCAAGGATCAATATGAATAACTGTCACAAAGAATATTGTGTATTACCATTTCATGATTAGCTTCAGACGTTAGCACATAATCCGAATAGCCTGGAAGAGTAAAATCAAGGCAAAGATCTTCTAAGCTCGTATTTCGATAACATAAATCAGAAGCATCTGAGTTGATTCCCAAGCATCTTTTCCTGTTAACAAGGTCTTGAAACTCTATCAAAGTCCTTCCTAGCTCCGGATCGAATGAACAAATATCATATAAACCAAGCTCCTAAACAAGTGCGTAGAAGTACATTAGGTCAAGATGAATACTTGATCCAAATTCCCTAAATGTAACACATGTTTAAGACGGTTTTAAGAGTAGAACCTGTTGAAGAATAACTTTATAAAAAGCACGAGAAAATGGCATATCTAGGATCCTCCCATCTTTAATGGCCTTAGCAACAAGCTGTCCAAGAAGGAAGAACTTTTTAATCACATTGGAGTATTGGAACTCATTTGAGACGCATGTTTCACTTGACCAGGGGCGAGGAAACAATCCAAAAGGAGCAACCACAAATTCAGATCCACCAGTAATGCTGCCAGTTTCTGAATGGCTGGGAGAACTCCTTTCCCCTCTCCACATGCCTAAGCCAATTTTCTGAAATTCATGACTGGCCAATGTGTAGAACTCCATTGTAGGACCCAGACCAGTACCCACTTCTCCATTGTACTCTACCTCGATAGCAGTCTTACTACGAGCAAGTGATGCCATCATTTTTTCTGCAGATTCCAGAATATTGCTGCGATCTACTTTGAACTTTTTACGATGTGACCAACCTGACACTGACTGCTGTGCATTTGCAGAATCAGGATAAGTGCTGCTTGAATGCAGCGCTTGATTCAGCTGAATTTTGGAAGGGCCGAACGTAGTCAGTCGGAAGTACTTCCATCTTGTTTCAAAAGAAAAAAGAAAAGGGCATGCAGCCATTAACTGACTACACCATAAAGGCATGATACCAGTGGTCAACACCAAAGGGTCTCGCATTTGCTGCTCCAGTTTATCAGTTAGCTTACTACTTACGAACTCAGATTGTGGAATTGCAGAGATCGCAGCACCCAAATCATCAAAACTTGATTTCATTTCGGATAATGTGGTGTTTCTTTCATTGCATGACTGACATGAGAATCTGTTCAAGCCATCCAAAACCTTCATCATGAACAATATATCATATGCAGGATTAAACTTATCGAGCTTACAAGGAAGCTCAGCATGCACCAAACTGGAAAAAAATGATTGTTTGTGCCAAGGGAATTCGACTTTATCCCCAAAGAGAGGTGACTGAGGCACATCAGAAGCATCACTACGCACTTGTGCAGGGATCACACTTGGTTCTGCTCTTCTATATGTCACTTTGTACACGTCATGCCAAAATTTGGGTCCGAGAACCAAATCAGGTTCTACACTTATCTGGTTCTGTAGAATCATTTGATAAAGGGTTGTAGACCGATCAAGCTGTTTGCCTTCTAAAGCAAAAACCAACTTTGGGTGGCCATCCTCATCGACTGGAGATGAAGAACTTGCACTGCCCTCGAGCTGTTTCTCGCTAACTGGCGCACTGCCTGTAGAGAAAAAAAGAAAGAGAATTATCTAGACACTCAAACATTTGTCAATTTAAGAAACAAAGGTCTATCTTCATGGTTGAAGAATTTCTTAATCCAAAAAGCCATGATTACCACTCATCAGTTCCCTCAATTTTGCACTTGTAGTCACTAGTAAAGTTTGATGTTCATGAGTGCTACGAACCTGTGATGAATCAAAAATGCCAGAAGATAAGCCTTTAGCATACATGTAGCCAAACTTTTTTACTTTGCAGGCAATTAAGGATATACAATTTTGCAATTCTCTATTTTAAAAATGCAATTGTAGTACTTTATATAATATCTGCCGAAGTTATCTTGAAAAGTCCAGAAATATAAAGGAAAAACTAGTCAAATGGCTATTACTAATCCCAGTAAGAAGGCTAAATATGTTTTTCTTTCGTATAGGATTTAAATTCTATCCATCCTTGAACCAAGCGTCTCAAACAAAGCTACAGAAAATTTCATACTCTATATACCTAAATGACCAGTGTCACTTAATCAAAAAGATAAGGAAAAACACTTATGTAGATAAAGTTCCAAAAAGTATTCGTAACTTCGAAATAAATAATAGTAAGCAATTAAAGAAACATAGTGATTGACTAGAGCTGTTATTTTGACCCAAGAGTCCAAAGCCCGAATTTATACAAAACCGGACCAAAAATTCGTATTGGTAGGGTCTGGTCCTCAAGTAGACTAGTCCTCCAAAGAGAGAGGGTTCGGATCCACATAAATCCACATTTATTTGGACCCAGTCCTGATAAAAGAGTTTGAGATAAAAAATATATATAGGGTACCAGTATATTATCATATAAAATGTAGTGAAACAAGCCCGACCCAAATCCAATCTGTACATGAAGCTTATACGGGAAGGGTCCGGGATGAAAAGTTGGGCCCACAGAACTGATAGGTCCAATTCAGAACTAGCACTACCTGGACCCAACCCAATAACAATTCCTAGATTTTTCCTTTTAGAGTTGCAACTCGTGAACAATATCAAATGACCACAAAGCACTTACTGGGGCAAGAACAAAGAAATTTTACTTTGAGATTGCCTAATCCCGTAGAGACTTCCTCTGACTTAAGAAAAGTTATCAAACTTTCTAATTTTTATACTCAACTTTCTTAAAGCAACAACAACAGATAGGAAGAATTGCACCTCTGTGACAGAAAGTGATGGTTGTTCTGTAACGCTGGCATGTGTTTCTTGTTGATTTCCTTCTTCAGCACCATTACTTCCAGAAGCAAAATCAGCTTCTTTATTTGTCTCTTTTCCTGCTGGTTCTGCTACAGGTTCATTATCTTTTACAGAAACTTTTGGCCATAAATATGTTTCAATTACATCCAGTGATGAAGAAAGCTCAATAGTCAGAACACCATTATAGTCAGATAAGTCTGCCTCGCCTTCTTCCTTTACAAAGCGAACTTTTAAGCAAGGCTGCGATGTGGAGTGCCTAAAAGGGATATCAGCCAGAACACTCCGTGCTCTGGTAATGTGGCTCAATACAACAGGAAAATTATCAAAACAAGACAAAGCATCCTGCAATTTCTGTACTAATAATGACAAAAGCATATTTTTCCCAGTCTGGCCAACATTAGACAAAATGATCCCAGCAAACCTTTGGAACCTTGTAAGGACAGCAGAAGAATGATCCAGTGACACCTGATAGCCAAGTGCAGGTTGGAGATACCTTCCATTAGACAAGTAATGTGCCAATGACTTCATTATTCCACTCTCAATGAACTCAAAAGTGGACATACTCTCCCCACTGTTAAGCTCCTTGAAAATTTGATCCAATATATGAGCTATGTAATCTTCTTTTGGAGAATGAGCACAGGCACCATCAGTTAAACACTTGTCCACATTATCATTAAGCAATGCGGAGTAAGACTTGAGATTCTGCAAGATTTCAGTTGATCGTGTTTCAGAGTCATTAGTGAAGTAGGTAGCCTTTATGTGCTTTGTTAAAGTAAGAACAGCATCTTTTCCAAGTCTGCACGTTCTGGAATCTATTGATGGAGAGCCTGAAGTGAATGCAAAGCACAAGCATCTAGAGCCATCTCTAGCAGACACACGATGGCCCGAGTCACTAGACTGCTGGGCAGCAGGCTGGGCCATGTTATTTTGCATTGCAAGTGAATCAATTGCATAAATAACACCCTCCTTAATAAAGGAGCTTAAATATACACCAGGAAGCTTTTGCATGAGGATTTCAACAATCTTCAGAGTCAGAAACAGCATATGATGATCTTTCCGGGCCAACAAACCAGCCAAAAAGCTGCTACATGGCATTTGAATTAGATCATTTCACAGTTCTGATATGAAGATGCAGATCATTGAGATGAGAGACGTACCTTGAAATGTTTGTATGCTTGAGCAACTCAAGAAGCATGTCAGCTGGACTTAAATATATTATATTGCTTATGACAGAAACACAGCCGTAACAAGTGTGTATATTTGCACCAGAGTTAACCACCTGCAAGAAAGATTCAGGAAAATGATAATAACGAAATACAAGAGCAACAACAGACCTCTTGTATCAACAGACCTGGATTGAAACTGGGAGAATGTCTGCTGATAACTGATTTAAGAACTTGGGCTCATCCTCTAAAATCTTTTCCTTTGCCAAGACTAGCTGAATATCTTCAACATCTCTGGAAGCAGGAGGGATCAGTTGGTTCAATAACTTCAAAACTTCATGTACCTGAAGCACAAAATATGCAGGTATACTTCAATAATAGTTTCTCTCTATGGCTGAGCTACATGTGGTTTCCTTGAAAAGGAGACATTTATTCAATCAATATAAACTTAAAGAGGTTCAAGACTAGGTAGCGATAAGCATCAATATTGGACCCTCTCTGTAAGTACCGGTATCGACGGTTTGGGTGATTTCCAATTGGAGTATTAAGACTTTTGGGTTTCGTCACTCTGGAAATTCTTTTACAATGTAACATAAATGCTGCAGTTTTAGATAAATCAAACTTAATTGCAACCTAATAGGAAAAAAAAGTTTCTAGCAATATAGATTATACTTCAAGTTTCTGCTGAGTTATATATATAAATATATACTAAAAACACTTCAGAAAGTAGACATCACATGCAGAGTTATATATATAGATATATATACTAAAAACACAAAGTTTGACATTTAAGGAATCTTTAAGCTCAAATAGATTATATCGGGCTCATTATAATCAGCTTCTAGCAGAATATATCAAAATTAAATCCAATAAATGCTACTGGCTCATTAAAACAAGCAGCAAAGTATATTAAAGTTAAGTTCATTTGAGCGATGGCCCACTTAAGCAATAATATAGCATAGTTCGTGAAACAGGTTGATACCGATACGAAACCACCAAAAATGCCAATTAAGAAGGGTCTCATACTGATTCCAATATTGTGAACCATGTAATATAGATCATTATCTTCTTTGTTTCCCTTCCTCTTGCAGTCAATACACACGTGTATATTAATCTCCATAGTTCTGGAACATTTTACTTCCATGAATGGAAAGAGAAGTTTCAAATGTACTAGTGTTATATATTTCTAGTAACTTTGGTATTTATAATACTACTTAGATAAGGTTATGCTAAGCAACATCATAAAACAAAATAGCTAGTACCTGATTCGACTGAAGATCCTGGAGAGGTGAGTACGTAGTGCCACGTGAGACATCAGATGCCATCAAAATACTTCTCAGTGTGCTGCTAATGTTCAGCTCAAAAAGTGTTCTAACGGCTAATATAGAACTAGTGGCAAGCTTAGTGAGGAGCCCAATCAAGCCCTACAGGCGAGTAAGCAATCAAAATTTTACAGCATGATACGAAAAGAACTAGCAACTATAATTTAAAAAATAAGAACTTTCATATGTAACCATATTCCATATTTAGCATACCACGGATGTCGTTTGGCTAAGTGACATCCGACCATCAACGGCTACTAAATCGAGCAATCTATTTATAACTCCATGCATGCAAAGCTCATCCAGACGTTCAGTAGACTGACTAAAACATTCCGTTATCCTTATCAAGCAAGTAGCAACAGTTTCTACAACCTGCCATCGATAAAACCAAAACAAGCCACTTTAATTAAAAGCTTAGAAACACTCGTACTCCATAAAAGAAAAAAAAGATCACATGACAACTAAAACCTTCCGATCCTCGTACTGAAGAAGATTACACAGCGTAGGAACCGCCTCCATTACAAGGGAAGAACAATCCATAGGCAGCTTCTTGCACAAGTTCCCCACAGTAGACAGAGCAACTCTCTGGTTTGGAGATTACAACACAGAGCAATCAACAGATCATAACACAGCAATCAACAAAAACTCATAAAAGACAATAAAGGGAGAATAAAAAAACCCTAATTTCTCACCTGAGAGCTCGGCGAGAAGAAGTCAATATAAGTCAAGACCGCCATTATCGTCCCCGCATGCAGGCACGGAACCGGCTGCTTCTTCGAAATCTTCTCCAGCGCTTGCAAACACTTCAACAACAAAATGATCACCATGTTAGAATAAAAAAAAAATCGACCATTTTTGCAACAATCCAACAAATTATAGGAGGCAGTCACCTGTTCCGCGACGTCGACGTACTCGATAGCTAGCAGCTTTCCGCAGAGAACCGGCAAGGCGCCGTGCCTGACCAGCGACTCTGCGGACCGGGGCATGACGTCGCAGAGGTACGTCAGGGCCCGGACCGCCAGCAACATGATCTCCGGGTCCCCTTCCTGTCCCGATAGCCTTATCAAGCTAGGAATCACGACCTCCGTCGGAAAGTTCGATAGCGAGCCCTCCATCGAGAAGGAGAGCACCTCGCAGAGCTCGGTGAGCGACGCGAGCTGCGCCTCCGCACCGGCCTGGTCCTCCAGGCCCGAGGCGATCCTCTCGAACTTGGTCTTGGAGACGCCGGCGGCGGCGGCGGCGGCGGAGGGACGGGCCGGATCATATTCGTAGTGGGGGTGGACCGGGTCGTAGTCCGGATCGGAGTCGCAGGAGCCGTACGCGGAGTCGTCGGCGGCGCCTCCCGTGCGATCCGAGTGGCCGGAGGAGGAGGACTCCATGTCGCAGTCGGCGGTGGCCGGCGCGGAGGAGGGGCCCGGCTCGGAGGGGCAGCAGGGGCGCTTGTCGGCCGGGAGCTGATCGGCTGAGTCGGGCCGCTTCCGGCCCCGTTCCATGGCGGGCTCCAGCGTCGGCAAACGGAAGAAGAAGAAGAAGAAGAAGAAGAAGAAGACGATGATGTTGAGGAGTTTTTTTTTTTTTTTTTTTTCCTTTTTAACCCTAGAAGAAAAGGAAAAAGAGGAGGAGAAGGGAGAAATATATGTAAATATGATGGGTTTGGTTCTTTGATGAAGGGAGAGGATTTAAATAGAAGTATGGAATGATTTTAGCATCAGTTTTGTGATCGAGTCGGGACTTGATTTTGCTGCAGAAAACTAGTTTGGGGGGATTAAAGATGTACATACCGATAGCGGTGGGCATTTGTCGGTTTTAAAAACCGAAACCAATCCATCCCAACCGAATCAAAATAGTGATTCGATACGATCTTATACAATACGCAAAAAAAAATTATTTTAAAAAAAAAAAATAGTTCGATTTTGAATGGAAGTACATACTAAAATACTTTTTTAAATGAATCATCAAAAAATAGTGAAAATGTGCCACAAAAAGTTAACAGATCCCCTCTCTTCTCATTTCGTCTCAAGGCGATCCGAAACTCGGTTCTGAACCGGTCCGACCCACAAGACACCCGAAGTCGGACTGGTCCAAAGAAGTGGCCCGGTAGCCTGGCCCGACCCATACTCTTCCCTAGATCCGGGTTGGATTGACTTTTTTTAGGCCTGCAAATCAAATTAGTATAAGATATGTGGGTTTATAAACCAAGATGAGTGAATCAGTGTCGTCCCCTTCACGGAGGCTTATATTAGAGATGGTCGTCGCTTCCACGGGAGAAAAGATGGAATGTATCAGAGAGAGGTTCCATGATCTCGATATGGGATCCATGAGTTCCCGCACGATCTTAGGGCCATGTGATGGGTATCGAATCTCTGAAAGCTGACTCTCATGACATGGCCCTGAGATCGTGCGGGAACTCATGGATCTCATATCGAGATCATGGAACCTCCCTCTAATACATTCCATCTTTTCCCCTATGAGGCGACGACCATCTCTAATATTAGCCTCCATGAAGGGGACGACATTGATTCACTCATCTGGACCAAAATGAGCAATGGAAATTTTTTCCCGAAATCGCTTTACGAAGCCTTGCGTAGACAGAAACCTGGCAGCTCATCAAACAATTCGGGCAAAACAATTTGGCGTAATCTATGGCATATGAAGAACATCTCACCTAGAATCCAGGTGTTCATTTGGCGTCTTCTACATAAAGCTCTCCCGCTCTTCTCTTCTCTCAACAAATGCCTACCACTCGCATACAAATTCTGTTTGTTCTGCCTCCTCCACGAAGAAGCTACTAATCACCTATTCCTGCACTGTAGCGTGTCAAAGGCTGCATGGTTCGCCAGCACGGTAGGTTTACGTGTAGATAGCCAACTGGATTTGTTCCATCTTCTCGAAGATTGGTTAAAGGACTCCCAGACAGAAGAAGCAGTTCATATGGGAGCGGCTCTACTATGGGCATTATGGAAAGCTAGATGCGCATGTGTATTCAAAAATAAAGTCCCGCAAATTCACATGATCGTGCAGCAGGCCAATAACATCTATAATGCATACACAGACGTTAATAATGGCAAGGTCGAGCGAATCGAAGATTTGTGTAAAGAACCTGACGTAGCAGTATGGAAGCCCCCCCCCCCCCCCCCCTTGGGATTCGTTAAAATTAATGTCGATGGGGCCGTCGCTTCCTCCTTAATAGCCGCAGCTGCTATTGCCAGAGACGATATTGGTGGATTCGTTGCTGCCAAATCATGGTTCTCATCGCCTACTAATTCTCTCGAAGAGGAGAAGAGTCTTGTTGTCGAGATTCACGCTATTCGTCAAGGAGTCCTGCTTGCTAATCATCTTGCTGAGGATAATATCATTATCGAAGGTGACTCACTTACCGCACATAGGATGAGATTGCATGATCTCGTCATCTTTATACAGGATGAGAAGAACCGGGTGGGCAAACATATCAAACATACTTTCATTCGACGAGAGGGAAACGAGGTAGCTCATCTACTGGCAACTTTCTCCTCGTTCAACTCCTATGCCTATCAAGTGGATATCCCTCCGAATTGTATTCATCAACAACTAAAGAAAGAGGTTGAGTCGTTTGTAAGTCGTTATGACAATATGCATTAATAAAAATCCATTCTCCTAAAATTTATAAATAAATAAATAAACCCAAGACCTCCAATATATATATATATATATATATATATATATATATATATATATATATATATATATATATATATATATATATATATATATATATATATATATATATATATATATATATATATATATATATAATATAATATAATATATATAATTTTTTTTTTTGTGTCCACTTCTTAATGGAGCTTGAGAGCATGCTCCCAAGGAGGCTCGACCAGCGCTCTCCACGCCGGGGTGCCTCGCCGTTCCCAATATATATATATATATATATAATCCGGATCAAAAGTTCCGTCGAAGCTCCACTCTCCTGCACCATCGGATCGGGGGGTTTGCGCGTACGTCCGCTCGTTCCAACGGTCGAGAGGCGAACGGAGCTTCCGCGAGGCTACCCCGCGGAACTTACGATCCGGACCCCCCCCCCCCCCCGCCACACACACACACACACACACACACACACACACACACACATATATATATATATATATATATATATATATAGCCAATGACCGCTAGCTCAAGTGGTTAGTGTGGAGGCATGTGGCCCTTGTGGGCGGAGTTCGAATCCCAGTGTGAGCGATTCCATAAATTAATTATCCTTTATTCAATATATATATATATAATATATATATATATATATATATATATATATATATATATATATATATATATATATATATATAGCCAATGACCGCTAGCTCAAGTGGTTAGTGTGGAGGCATGTGGCCCTTGTGGGCGGAGTTCGAATCCCAGTGTGAGCGATTCCATAAATTAATTATCCTTTATTCAATATATATATATATATATATATATATATATATATATATATATATATATATATATATATATATATATATATATATACAAATGACCTCTAGCCTAGTGGTTAAGAGAGATGCATGCGGCCCAAGTGGTCGGGAGTTCGAGCCTCAGTGGAGGCGAGTTCGCCACAAGTACCCATTGCTTCAAAAAAAATACAAATAAAATTATATATATATATATATATATATATATATATATATATATATATATATATATATATATTTGGCACACTGATTTTGAAACTTACTATTAACGTCTCTGTTGTTTTAGATATGTCTCTTCTCAGGTCTTCAACAAAGCCTCAACAAACGAAAGATTACTATGTTCATCAAGCTATCGCCCCTACTCATTCAAAAGAACAAAGCAAAAAGCCTATCAAAGAAGACCGCCGTCAAAGAAGTGAAGAATCGTCTTAAAGACATATCCAGTCTCTCAAGAGTCTGTAATACATAGGAAACACATGTCAAACACTTTTGTATGGATGACTTAAGTAAATAAGTAATTATGAAGAAAGCGGATCATCCGTCAGATTTTCGTTGAAATTCGTCGGATGATTCATTTTGGAACAACAAGTTTATGCTGAGTTCTCACAGATCATCCGTCGAATTTCTGCTGAAATTCGTCGGATGATCCGTTTTGGAACAACAAGATTTTGCTAAGTTCCCACAGATCATCCACCGGATTTTCGCTGAAATTCGTTGGATGATCCGTTTTGGAACAACAGTTCTTGCCTTGTCCCCACAGACTATCCGACGGATATCCGCGGATCACCGACGAATGGTCCGTCGTGCTGAGGTGGCTATTCAAAATTCAAATCAAACGACCCTCATTAATGAGCATTTAATGCATCCATCGACTAGTTTTCTAGCCGTTACTGTTAGAGCAGATGATCTCCTGGATGTCTGAGGATATTCGGTGGATCATCCGCTCGGCTGTAGTAATTGCTCTATCTCTTGGATTTATACAAATAGATTTCATCCCTCTTCATAAATACTTATCCACTTGAGCTTTAAACTTTCTCAACTACCAAGAGCTTCACCATTACTCCACCAAAAGCTTTTATTAGTCATCCAACCAAAAGTGTGTAAAACCCCTATCGATTATGACCATTATCACTCGAATTTCCTCTAGCCTTCCTATCGATTATGACCATTATCACTCGATGTTGCTATATCTTCATCCTAAACTACTCGTTTTTTTTTTCTCGGCCCTATATTTACTATCACGACCTTCTAATCACTTAAATTAGGAGTGAATCTAATCGTTCTCCTAATCGTGCCCTCAACCTACTTCCAAGAAACCATATCTTAAAGGTCTCTAATTTATTTTCTCTTGATACCATACTATTCCCTATTGCAAGTTATCTTGATTAAAACCCTTGATCATTTTCATTCTTGCATTAATTAGCCATATCCACGATTATTTCAAATCACGATTTCCTAATGCATCTTTTGGTTGAACGTTGTGAATTGATTTTTCCTCATCGCTACCCCTTTGTGCCTTCTCACCTCCCTACTAATTCTTAATTTCGATGACGAAATTCTTGTAAGTTAGGTAGGATGTAAAACCCCTAATTTTTCTACGATTTTTTTATTATTTTATAAATTTGATTTTTATATTAATTGCGTATTGTACGTCGCGCGCCAATTTACGTTTTCCGTATTTTGCTCGTCGAGTGCGAATGTGTGCAAGGTACACCTTTTTAGAAAAATATTTTTTATTATAAAATATAAATTATATTTTATATAGGAAAAGTACATGTTCAAACAAATGTGATAAATATTTTTATTTTGTATAAAAGAGTTATTTTATTCGTCGTTTAAAAATAAGTAGTGATTTGAAAATTTTGGTTTATAAAATATATTCCATATATTTTGCAAAATTTGGAATTTGTTTACTAATATATTTTTGTTATTTATAAAAGCTATTTTATGATTTAATATTTAAGTAATTATCTTGATTTTTGAAATTAATTAATGTTATATTTTTATATTTATGAAAAAGGTATTTAAAATTTTGTTTTATTTAATATTTGAATTATTTTGATAATTTAAATTTGAAAAAGATTTTATTTTAAATAGACAGAAGTTATTCTAGATTGATTTGGATTTGATTGCTTAGTTTCTAAATCGATTTAAATAAAAGATGGAATTATCCACCGGGGTTTAAACCATTACAAGTTCTTATCCAACTGAGAATTCCCATCTCCTATATAAGGAGAGGTACTCATCAATAAATTATCTACCATCCACAGATTGTGCATTGTATCTGTGCCACCCATTTACTATATTCCCACCATACAAATACATTGTCCCGATGTCCGACAGTCCCGGAAACCATCTTCCGTCATTCACGTGTCACACAGGACACGAAAACCATCCTGACACGACGTTCCTAACCCTAGCCACTACTAAAATACAAGGTCTTAGCGACGGCCAAATCCGTCTGAAATCCGTCGGTAAATCATCTTACCAACGGAATTCCGACGGATACGGGCTAAAAAAATCCGTCGGGAATATCCTCGTCGCTAAAACTAGCTCGTCGCTAGTCCGCCGCTAGGCGACTAATTAGCGACAGATTTCCGTTGGCAAAATACAAGGTTTTTGCGACGGCTAACCGACGTCTTCCCGTCAACTACGACAGTTTAAATTTTTAAAATATTCATAAAATTAGCGACGAAAATGTTGTCGCTAAATCGTCGCTAACCATGTATCCGAGGGTTTCTGATACGCAATATCCGTCGCTCAAGCGTCGCCATCTTCGACGGATTAGCGGCGGAAGAGCGACGGATAATTCGTCGCCACCCTTCTGGAAATCTTCCATATATTCCAGAATATGAGCGACGGAATTTTCGTCGCCCTTCCGTCGCGTAGTTTTTCCAGAAATAGGCCGACGGATAATCCATCAGGGAACCGTCGCTAGCTGCAAATGTTAGTCGGTAATTCGTCGGTAATCCGTCGCTACCTGCAAAAGTCCGTCGGCAAGCCGTTGGTAATCCGTCGCTAACTGAAATATTTTTGAAAAAAAATAGCAGGAAAGAGACTATTCCCTGTAATATAACATATTCAGCATCCACCATACACAAATATAACATATCCGACATCCAATATATCCAACAAATATCCATATTGCCATCACAATATCTCCAAACATCCAATATATCACAACATACACAAAAAAATATCCAACACAATGACCAACAAAATATCCAACACAATATCCAACACACTATCCCAACATACATAGCAAAATATCCAAACATAAACAACCCAATATAAATACGAAGGCTCAATCTGGTTGCGTTGAGACATGTACTATTCTATCAGCCACTTTGTAAAATATCCAAACATAAACAATCCAACACAATGCCTCAGAAAAGACCGCAAGTCAGACGATGAATTCTCACAGCCAGGGATCATAGTTGCGTTGAGGCATGTACCATTCTATCAGCCACTTTGCATACGAAGGCTCAATCTGGTTGAGGTCTTCTGTAGGGACAGGAGGGTCGGTCCCAATACTACTACTCTCTGACGGTGGCTCCTTCTTAACTTCAACCTTGGGAGCAATCTCTTCCCTGATGGTCATCGGTTCTTCCTTGACCTCGACCTTTGGTAACACCTCCTCCTTAACAGTCACCGGCTCTTGTTTGACGATGGGGACTTCCTCCGTGTCGACCTCCAAGGGTTCCTTGCCTCGGCCCATTCCTCGGCTAGCAGCACCACCTCGGGGAGTCTTGGGAGCCATCTCTCTGACAACAGAAATTTTCATATAGGGTAAAGAAATTTACTCAAATTATAAAATAAATAAGAAGTTTATCGAAATTTTCAGCCACATATGATATCCACCTCGGGGAGTCTTTGGAGCCTTCTTCTCTCCTCCACCATGGCTCTGGACCCATCTGCTCCTCCCTACTTCCCTTCTTCTTATTTGACTCTCTTAGCCACATATGATATACAGCTCAAGTGTAGAGTCGGGGGAGAAGAAGTGGACAGGAAGAGGAGGGGGAACCAGCACAGCCGGCGGCATGACCTGGAGGAAGTATAGAGGTTTTGCTGGAGGTGCTGGCAATTTTCCCAGGATGGTGTTGAGGAGCAAGTGTAGAGTCGGCCGAAGGAAGCTATGGCTCCTTCGGCCGACTCTACACTTGCTCTTCAATACCATCCTGGAAAAATCGCCAATACCTCCAGCAAAACCTCTGTACTTCCTCCAGGTCATGCCGCCGGCTGTGCTGGTTCCCCCTCCTCTTCCTGCCCACTTCTTCTCTCCCGACTCTACACTTGAGCTGGATATCATATGTGGCTAAGAGAGTCAAATAAGAAGAAGGGAAGTAGGAAGGAGCAGATGGGTCCAAAGCATGGATGGAAGAGAACTAGAAAGCACTGAACCTTTCTGTTGTGAGAACTGTGAAGAGTGAGAAAGGAGAGGGGGGTCTTTGATTTTTGCGTTCATCATCATTAGAGGGAGCAGCACTGGAAAAGTTGTGACGTTGGTAGCATGAGAGAGTAAAAATCTGTATCACAAGACTAACAGAATTACTATGTAATTATGTACTCAACAATAACCGGATGTAACTGAAAATCTTTCATAATTTATTCTAGCATACATTAGTGTGAATCATCTATGTTATGTACATATGGTGTAGTATATGTTTTTATCGAATCTAGTATCAGAAGGATATAACAGAGATTGACACACAGTTCTAATTCATATGTGTTTTAAGTGTGAGAATGGATGGCTCAGAACACAACCCAAAATTCATTCTAGCATACATTAGTGTGAATCATCTATGTTCTGTACATATGGTGTAGTATACGTTCTTATCGAATCTAGTATCTAGTATCTGAAGAATGTAACAGAATCAAGATGAACTCACATAATATAATACTAAAACATCATCTACTACTATATAAGATATAGTGATAGGTTGTCGTATCATCATTGCCGAGGGATGAGGGTCGGAGGACAGTCAACTTTATCTACGGCTACATAGTTTCTGTCGCGCCAGTCGAATGGCTGCAGGGACTATGTCCTGATCACCATGTTGTACCGTAGATTAATACAAATGGAGCTGGAGCTGGAGCCAAAATACAGAATCCAAAATATAAAATACAGAATCCAATCCCTGGGTTTCCTGTGAGAACGGATGGCTCAGAACACAACCCAAAATTTATAGAGGATACTCTGAGATCCATCTGAGTAGGACGTATACTCTGAGAGATCACCTTTATAAGAATGATATCAGTAGTGGGATTGAATGTTGGAGGAGATACTATCAGAGTATACGTCCTACTCATATGGGTCTCTCATCGTTACTATTTTTTTCTGACAGCATGGTGGATGTGCTCCGTCAACAGATTCTTGCTCCGAGCCAAAACTTTGCCCCGGAGCTCAAATGGACATCATTCGTGTAGAGCTCGAGCAAGAGGTTCCTGACAGCATGGTGGTCTCCTTTGTCAAAGGATTCTTGCTCGTCCCACACCATGCTGTCAGGAACCTCTTGCTCGAGCTCTACACGAAGGATGTCCACTTGAGCTCCGGGGCAAAGTTTTGGCTCGGAGCAAGAATCTGTTGACGGAGCACATCCACCATGCTGTCAGAAAAAAATAGTAACGGTGAGAGACCCATCTGAGTAGGACGTATACTCTGATAGTATCTCCTCCAACACTCAATCCTACTACTGATATCATTCTTGTAAAGGTGATCTCTCAGAGTATACGTCCTACTCAGATGGATCTCTCAGAGTATCCTCTTCGATTGGTTGTCGTATCATCATTGTCGAGGGATGAGGGTCGGAGGACAGTCAACTTCATCTACGGCTATATAGTTTTTGCCTCGCCAGTCGAATGGCTGCAGGAACTATGTCCTGATCACCATGTCGTAGTTCAATACAATCCAGAGATTGACACAGTACTAATTCATATATGTAGTCCAATACAAATAGTCTAATACAAAAATAACCCAATACAAATAGTCCAATACAAATAAGTTCAGTAATAGCTAATGAGAACCACGCAGCTCATACAAACGTTCAGTGATACGATCACGCAACCACCTCGAATAAGTAGGATCGACGGCGTTAGGAGAGATGTAGTCCCTTGCAAGTGCTGCATGAATAGAACTTCTGGTCTCACTAGCTACCGGTGCTGGATAAATAGAACTCCCGGTCTCACTAGCTACCGGTGCCACTTCCTCCTTAACAGTAGGAGGAGCCACCTCAGCATTCAGTATTTCTCTCAAACGATGTGCCGCTCCTCGGGTCATGGGTGCCATCTGGTAAGATCGATATTCACAAATAATATAATTGTAACATAAGCAAGCTAACTAAAGGAACCATCATGTCGTTTGAGTACATTTTCGAAAGCAGATAAAAGACAGAAGCATGCTAACTAAGGTTTAGTGTGTCTGTAGGTGTTAAAGTAAATGTGCATCAATGAACCAGTGAGGGTCTTTGGGTTAGTGTCTAAGTGACACTAAGTTGTGAGAGTGTGTCTTAGAGTGTGTCTTAGTGTGTGTCTAAGTATAAGGTATCAATTAGTAAGGTGAGTGTTCAGAGGATGAGAGTTTAGAGTGGTTAGAGTGAGGCAATTTGCCTATTAGGAGTAGGCCATCTCTCCACTATTGTGGCCTATGCAGGCCACAACCTGGCCTCCCTCTCTGAACCTGTCACTCCTTTCCTCACAACTCCCTCTTCACATTCCTCACTCACAATCTCTAACACGCTCTCAAACTCGCTCTCAACTAACCCCCAAGACACACAATCACAGATACATGATGACACTCACCTAACACACACCCTCACATGAAGACACTCAACACACTATCTAATTACACTTACTCACTCCCTCTCAACCTGACACACATAAACTCTCACTTGGCACTCCACTCATACAACTCTCACTTGCCTGTGACACCAGTACACCCAATGTGACTCTATACACATGCTGCAGGACCTGTCAAGCTGACAAGCCCTTACTGCCAAGCCCTTGTAGGCAATTGGCCTACTGCCAAAGGATTGTAGGTTTACTCACCCAACCGCAGTCCCATACAGATCCCATGTAAACTATTGTGCAGTCATATATAGTCTAAATTATGTACATGCATACTAACACAGACACTGCCTGTAGTGCCCCGTCCCTACATCGTGCCTCGTCCTCCATCCACGGGGTGCGCGAGAAAGGAACACTGTCGCTATCGACTCAGTCGGGACCGATAGGTCGGGATCGATCGAATCGATCGAACAGAAACGGTTGAATTAAGATCCATTCCCCGTTATAGAATGGCTTCTTCGGAACCAAGTCCCATATTCAGCGGGTTGCGCCTCGAGGATTGACTCTGCGGCTGAGTTGGGAGAGACCTCCTGTTGCTCTGCTTTTCATGCCGCTTGTGTTGGTTTTGGCTTTATTTTCTGAATGCGTTTTCGTGAATGCTTTCGATGGTTTTCATGGCTTACGTTTCGAACTTCGCATTCGTATTGAATTTTCTTGAATAACACAGTGTTCTAATCGGTTGCTTGTGCGATTTCAGGTGATCGCGTAGGCAACGTCTAGCACGGCCAATCGGTCTCTCGCCTCAAGCAAAAACTCAAGGTGAGTGGATGACCTCCTTCGTCTCGACCCTCTAATTCAAAATGAGAACTCGGGTAATGATATCGAATTTGAATGAATCGCTTGAAGAATACAAGTCCTATGTGCTAGAAGGAAAAAAGATGAGTTGTGTAGAAAGGAGATAGAATTATTTCAGGCCTGCAAAACAACCAAGTAAATGAATCGATTATGTAACAAGCCCCAACGGTACCCTAAAATATACCTTGTTAACCTATCACGGTTATGGACAACTTGTCGACAAGGACGATGGTTTCTTCGAGCGGCAACCCGGGGCCACGGGACCGACTCGGCCTACGAAGAAACAGGTTATAGCCGAGCTGGGTATGAAGCAACCGGTAAGACGGAGACTTGCATCGGAGCTCGCTACTTGCGTTTTAAGGGTCCCGTATTACCAGGCTATGTCCAGGATGGCTAGTTAATGCCAGTGACCTCCACATCAAACACTTGATATAAATTGTTATTCAACTAACAGGGAAGGTGATGGTAAGTTTTATGTTGCACGTCGCGCTCTGCCGAGGAAAATTCTGGTGTAACTTACTTGGGTTATGTTTCATCATAATGCTTCGTATAAAAATACCTAGGATGGATAGAAAGATCACGAAAAGCAAGTTGTGTAAATTTTTATCTAAATTCTTGAACCAAATGAGAGCCTGGAAATCAATTAGCCACTCGCCAGTACATGTTGATTGTACTGATCCTCGCTCTCTCTACAGGTGCGATAAATCAGGAGGAGCATGCCGCGTGAAGGGAGGCTATGCTCATGTGTTTTGAAGCTTCGTCCGTGCGGTCGAAGCTTGGATCCAATCTCTTTTGAAGACTCCGCTGTCGAAGGCCAGAAGACAGATGGAGCGACTTTCCGTCATCCCAGGTGATTTTGTAATGCTGGTTGTAATCAAGGGATAAAATGTATAAAATGGCTATCTCGTCGACGTTTATTTTGTAATAGAGTCAGTTTGTAAAAAGCCCGCGCGGCGCCCTTGTATCGAGTCTGTAAAATGATGTTCATTATCAATAAAGCTTAAGTTTCATTCTCTATAATGTGTGTTCAATTTACCCTGCGCATTCTCTTGTTGTTGTATTTCGGATAACATTATGACTATGTCTTGTGCGAGCGCAACTTAGGCTTGCACGGCATCACACCCGGGGGACGACTATCGATTCTACGGAATCGGGGCGTGACATATTGGTATCAGAGCACGGCTTTACGTCCTTGGCCTCTAGTGTCGAGTTTCCAGTCTCAAATCGTTGGTCTCGTGTCGATGAGATATGTCGTTCCATACGAGGGAGTCCGTAATAAGTTTTGTGACTAATGTATTTTTACCTTTAAAATCCCAGAAGGTGCGGCGGTGAATGTGGCGGCGAACGAAGAAAGTGCTTCGAGCGGCTCGAGTAGCTCGAGGCCCGGACCCTCTAACGATGCCATGGAAAGGATGTTGCGCATGCTGGAAGCGCAACAACAACAAGCTCAGGAGAATCAACGTCTGAATGAGCAACATCGACATGAGAGTCAACGCCTGAATGAGCAACATCGACGGGAGACGGAGGCACGCCAGACTCAGTTTGAGGCCCGATTCGATGCACAATTCAAGTTGCAGCAGAAGCAGCTTGATACTCTTCAGCAGATTGTCCAGACAGTGGTGGCCAACAACAACAAATCTGCGACAACCCATGCCGTAATCGAGCATGCGGCCAGACAAAGTGAAGTCGAACCGGAGGTACCCGAGCTTATGCCTGCAGCACCGAGAAGTTCCAACTTTGGCGTATCAAAATTCACAAAGAGCTTCCGCACTTCCTTCTGCGGTACTGAAGACCCTTCGTTGGCGATCGATTGGCTGGAGGAGTTGGAAGACCAGTTTGAGCTTCTGGGCGTCGATGAGTCCAAGAAAGTCGCATGCGCTTAACTTCTACTCCGATTGAACGCGCACGACTGGTGGGTCATGCAAAAGCGAGCAATCAGACGCAACGACGAGACAACGACAATTTCTTGGGCCACCTTCTGAGAGGCGTTCGAGATCGAGTACCTTTCCAAAGCCGTTCGACAAGAGAAGAAGAATGAATTTATGCAGCTAAAGCAAAAGAATATGACGGTGCGGCAGTATGCAGCAGAGTTCAACAAGTTAGCCAAGTTTGCTGGAAAATTCCTGCCCTCCCTGGCGAGTCGTGCTCGACGGTTCGAAGTGGGTCTACGACCATCTATTTACGTCCATGTGTCTGTTCCAAAATACCAAATGATGGGGGAGTCTCTCAACCACGCCCTCCGCCTTGAACGCTAATACCCTCCAGGTGCTGTCGGCGCTGTGCATACATACAATCACAAACGTCCTAGCCATGTAGGAGGAAACAATATGACCAAGCGTCCAAACAATGGGCAATAAGGCGGGTATCAAGGGCGTAATCCATGGCCTTACTGCATCCGTTGTCGCCAGTCCGGTCACACTATCGTCGATTGCCGGATACCAGATAAGGGATGCTGGAACTGTGGCAAGAAGGGCCACGTTCGTGCTGAATGTCCGACCAGAAGGCCGAACCCAATGGCGCCCCAACAGTACCGTCCAATGGCGCCCCAACAACACCGTTCAGGGAATCAAGTTCCAGCGCCTCGAGCCCACCAACCCGTACCGCAAAATGGCCAAGACTGTCGCCCCAATGCCCAGGGCCGCGTCTACGCCATGACTCGAGATGAAGTGCATGTATCAGATACGGTCATGACAGGTATACTAAATTTCAATAATGTGCCTGCTCGTGTACTATTTGATTCAGGCGCTTCGCATAGTTTTATATCGACGGACTTTGCCGTCGAGCACAAATTCCTTGTGATATCATTAGATTCGACCTTAGCGTAAGTACACCTTCGGGCACACCAATACTCACAAACTTAGCTTGCGCCGATGGGATTATTTGTATCGGCAGTCAAAAGATCAGTCTTAACGTGATAGTTCTAGATATGAAGGACTTTAACATCATTCTGGGAATGGATTGGCTCGGGCCGTACAACGCAACAACAGACTGCACCGGAAAGACGGTCACCTTCAACATACCAGGAGTGCCTGAATTCTGCTTTTTGTGTGGTAAGGCGTCGTCGACCTGCATGTTGATCTCGACAATTTCCGTTCGGAGGATGCTGTATTCTGGGTGCGAAGGTTAATTGGCGTCCGTCCGAGACATGCGACAGAATAGTGCAAATGCGGGTCAGACCGACGTTGTGGCAGAATTCTCTGATGTGTTCCCGGGCGAGCTACCCGGCATGCCCTCCGACCGAGAAATCGAGTTCAGCATCGATACATTCCCCGATACCCGACCGATTTCCAAGGCCCCGTACAGAATGGCCCCCGCCGAGCTGAAGGAACTCAAGGTCCAGTTACAAGAGTTACTCGACAGAAGATTTATTCGGCCTAGTGTTTCACCGTGGGGAGCGCCCGTGTTGTTCGTAAAGAAGAAGGATGGGTCCATGCGTCTGTGCGTCGATTACCGAGAGCTGAACAAGGCCACCATCCAGAACAAGTACCTATTGCCCCGTATAGACGACTTATTCGATTAACTGCAAGGCGCCTCGGTATTTTCGAAGATTGATCTCCGTTCGGGCTATCATCAACTCAAGATCAAGTCAGACGGCGTGCAAAAGTCAGCCTTTCGCACTCGGTACGGCCACTACGAGTTCCTGGTGATGCCATTCGGCCTGACGAATGCCCCTGCCGCCTTCATGGATCTGATGAATCGGGTATTTTGACCCTATCTTGATAAATTTGTGGTAGTCTTTATTGACGATATTCTCGTCTATTCGAAGGACAGGGCGCAGCATGCAGAACATCTACGGGCCGTGCTCCAAACACTTCGAAAAAATGAGTTGTATGCAAAGCAGAGTAAGTACGAATTTTGGCTAAGCAGCGTATCCTTTCTTGGTCACATCATTTCGTCCGAAGGCATTGCAGTCGACCCGAAGAAAGTGGAAGCTGTTGCTGATTGGAAGCGGCCTGCGTCTGCTAGTGAGATTCGAAGCTTTCTTGGTTTGGCGGGATACTATCGACGCTTCGTGAAAGACTTCGCGAAGATTGCATCACCATTGACTCGCCTCACTCAAAAGGGAGTCGTGTATGAGTGGTCAGATGACTATGAAGCTTCATTCCAGGAGCTAAAACAGCGACTAATTTCGGCACCTATACTCGCACTTCCGGATGGGCCAGAGGGTTTTCAGATATTTAGCGATGCTTCAGGCCAGGGCTTAGGATGTGTGCTCATGCAGCGAAACAAGGTGATATCCTTCGCCTCCAGACAGTTAAAGCCGCACGAGAAGAACTATCCTACGCACGACTTGGAGTTAGCGGCGATTGTGTTCGCGTTGAAATTGTGGCATCACTATCTATATGGCGTGGCGTGCGCGATCTATACCGACCACAAAAGCCTCAAGTATCTCTTCACCCAAAAGGAATTGAACTTGCGATAGAGGCGCTGGCTCGAACTGATCAAAGACTATGACTTAACGATCGACTACACTCCGGGCAAGGGAAATGTGGTGGCGGACGCTCTAAGTCGAAAATATCTTGCCTCGCTATCCATCAACCGCAGACTACTATAAGATCTAGAAGAAATAAGCATCGATCTCCGGGTTCGATTCAGGGATGTACGGTTGGCGCAGCTGCAGTTAGAGCCGAGTTTGCTGGAAAAGATTATGGCCGCTCAGAAGGATGATCCGTACCTGAAGAAAATGCATGAGCGAATTTCGGCAGGTAGTGCGACCGACTTTGCGGAAGATAAGACCGGCGTGCTGAGATTGAATGGCCGACTATGTGTTCCGGATGATTCAGAACTACGAAAGAAGATAATGTCGGAGGCACATTATGCGAAATATACCTTGCATCCAGGCAGTACCGTGATGTATAAGGA
Organism: Iris pallida; assembly: GCA_029216955.1. NCBI lineage: Eukaryota > Viridiplantae > Streptophyta > Magnoliopsida > Asparagales > Iridaceae > Iris > Iris pallida. Next base: position 12,769,552 of record JANAVB010036419.1, on the reverse strand, counting down.
CCTCCGTACGACCTTCTAGTGGTACAGGATGAAGAGAGATGTGGCGCTCTTCGTGTCGCAATGCATGGCCTGTCAGCAGGTGAAAGCTGAGCATCAGCGACCGGGCGGAGAGATGCAGAACCTTGCCATTCCAGAGTAGAAATGGGATCATGTCACGATAGACTTTATTGTTGGCCTGTCGAAGACACCACGGGGGAGCGACGCCATCTGGGTCATCGTCGATCGACTAACCAAGTCAGCGCACTTTATTGCCATCAAAGTTACTTGGAGCGTTGATCGTCTGGCGCAGATTTATCTTGACGAGATAGTACGGCTGCACGGAGTTCCTGTATCCATCGTCTCCGATCAGGATTCACGGTTCATGTCGCGATTCTGGACTAGCCTTCAGTCGGCGCTGGGTACCAAGTTGCAGTTCAGCTCAGCTTACTATCCTCAGACCGACGGCCAAACGGAGCGCGTTAATCAGATTCTCGAAGACATGCTACGACTCTGCGTAATTGACTTCAAATCAAGCTGGGACGTCCACCTACCGCTGGCAGAATTTGCATACAACAATAGCTACCAGTCCAGCATCCAAATGGTGCCGTATGAAGCTTTGTACGGTCGAAAGTGCAGATCGCCCATTTGCTGCGATAAAGTCGGAGAACGGTAGATACTCGGCCCGGAGCTGGTAGAATAGACTGTGGAAAAGGTCAAGCTAATTCGAAAAAGACTGAAGATTGCACAGAGTCGGCAAAAGAGCTATGCCGACACCCATCGAAGACCGCTTGAGTTCCAGGTGGGCGATCATGTGTTCCTGAAGGTGTCGCCCATACAAGGAGTTACTCGGTTCGGCGCGAAGGGAAAGCTGAGTCCGAGATTCGTTGGGCCGTTCGAAATACTCGAGCGGGTCGCCCCAGTGGCCTATAAAATTGCCCTACCGCCGGCGCTTGAAGGTGTGCACAATGTCTTCCACGTCTCCCAGCTGCAGAAGTACATGCACGACCCTAGCCACGTGGTAGATTTTGGCCAGCTGGAGCTAAAGTCCGACTTATCCTACGTTGAAGAGCCAGTTCAAATCTTAGAACGCAAGGATAAGCTGCTGCAAAATCGGGCGATCCCTCTCGTTCGCATACTCTGGAGGAACCATACGGCAGAAGAGTCGACATGGGAACTCGAATCAGAGATGAAGGAAAAGTTTTCTTCATTGTTTTCATAGAGGTAGGTTCTGTTCTTAAGTTTCGAGGATGAAACTTTTTCTTAGTTGGTTATGGTGTAGTGCCCCGTCCCTACATCGTGCCACGTCCTCCATCCACGGGGTGCGTGAGAAAGGAACATTGTCGCTATCGACTCGGTCGGGATCGATCGAATCGATCGAACGGAAACGGTTGAATTAAGATCCATTCCCCGTTATGGAATGGCTTCTTCGGAACCAAGTCCCATACTCAGCGGGTTGCGCCTCGAGGATTGACTCTGCGGCTGAGTCGGGAGAGACCTCCCGTTGCTCTGCTTTTCACGCCGCTTGCGTTGGTTTTGGCTTTGTTTTCTGAATGTGTTTTCGTGAATGCTTTCAATGGTTTTCATGGCTTTACGTTTCGAACTTCGCATTCGTATCGAATTTCCTTGAATAACACAGTGTTCTAATCGGTTGCTTATGCGATTTCAGGTGATCGCGTAGGCAACGTCTAGCGCGGCCAACCAGTCTCTCGCCTCAAGCAAAAACTCAAGGTGAGTGGCTGACCTCCTTCGTCTCGACCCTCTAATTCAAAATGAGAACTCGGGTAATGATATCGAATTTGAATGAATCGCTTGAAGAATACAAGTCCTATGTGCTATAAGGGAAAAAGATGAGTTGTGTAGAAAGGAGATAGAATTATTTCAGGCCTGCAAAACAACCAAGTAAATGAATCGATTATGTAACAAGCCCCAACGGTACCCTAAAATATACCTTATTAACCTATCACGGTCATGGACAACTTGTCGACAAGGGCGATGGTTTCTTCGAGCGGCAACCCGGGGCTACGGGACCGACTCGGCCTAGGAAGAAATAGGTTATAGCCAAGCTGGGTATGAAGCAATCGGTAAGACGGGGACTTGCATCGGAGCTCGCTACTTGCGTTGCAAGGGTCCCGTATTACCAGGCTATGTCCAGGATGGCTAGTTAATGCCAGTGACCTCCACATCAAACACTTGATATAAATTGTTATTCAACTAACAGGGAAGGTGATGGTAAGTTTTATGTTGCACGGCGCGCTCTACCGAGGAAAATTCTGGTATAACTTACTTGGGTTATGTTTCGTCATAATGCTTCGTATGAAAATACCTAGGATGGATAGAAAGATCACGAAAAGCAAGTTGTGTAAATTTTTATCTAAATTCTTGAACCAAATGAGAGCCTGGAAATCAATTAGCCACTCGCCAGTACATGTTGATTGTACTGATCCTCGCTCTCTCTACAGGTGCGATAAATCAGGAGGAGCGTACCGCGTGAAGGAAGGCTACGCTCGTATGTTTTGAAGCTTCGTCCGTGTGGTCGAAGCTTGGATCCAATCTCTTTTGAAGACTCCGCTGTCGAAGGCCAGAAGACAGATGGAGCGACTTCCCGTCATCCCAGGTGGTTTTGTAATGCTGGTTGTAATCAAGGGATAAAATGTTTGGAATGGCTATCTCGTCGACGTTCATTTTGTAATGGAGTCAGTTTGTAAAAAGTCCGCACGGTGCCCTTGTATCGAGTCTGTAAAATAATGTTCATTATCAATAAAGCTTAAGTTTCCTTCTCTATAATGTGTGTTCAATTTACCCTGTGCATTCTCTTATTGTTGTGTTTCGGATAACATTATGACTATGCCTTGTGCGAGCACAACTTAGGCTTGCACGGCATCACGCCCGGGGGACGACTATCGATTCTACGGAATCGGGGCGTGACACTGCCCTGCTGTATCATGGTTACCACGTTGCTGTTCAATGAAACCTGATATAACACCTGAACACATAGTTACCACGTTGTAGTTCAATGAAACCTAATATAACACCTGAACACACTTTTTACTACTAAAGGCTGCTGCCACTACTGTTATATTTATCCACACTTCCCTCTTATGCACATAGGAACTGTGGTTCTCACATCTGTTGCAGTATAGTCCAGGAACTACTATATTACAAAGCCACACACTATGGATATTAACCTAAAGTTATTGCCATATCCTAATATTGTACACACCCGTAACACTGCCTATTGTAGCAACTGGTAGGGACCTAATGTAATATACCCATGCACACACTGCTATAGGTAGTTCAAATCTGCAGGAACGTCACTTAGGCACTGCTGCAAGCACCGCTACTACACTTTACATGGTGCAATTGGCAAAATTGCTGCTACATCAAGAAATTTTGCTACTGTAACCCCTATTCCCAAATTTTTCTATATTATTATTATTTTCCAAAATCCCTAATTATTCTAAAAATTAACTAAATATAAAAAATTAACTCTAATTATTTCGTGTCAGTGTCATTATGTGCATGTCCCGTATTAGTGTCAATGTGTGCGTGTCTCGTGTCCAAATCTCATTGTGTGTGTCCCGTGTCAGCATTTACAAGTCTCTGTGCTCGTGTGTCCTGTGTCAGTGTGTGTTTGTGTCCTGTGTCCGTTGAGAGAGAGAGAGGTTTACCGAGATTAGGGGTTGACTGAGGAGGGGGCCGACCAGAGAGTGTCACGACCCGCACCCTAGGTAGGGGCACAAGTGTGTGACAACGCCCAGCCTACACCGTAAAAACGGCATAGAACGTTGTAGGTCTACTAGCCAGCAAAACAGTATATAATAACCTGTCATCTCCGCACGGAGGTATATAATATGAAATACTGATAAACTCAATCACAATCTAGAAGAAAGAAGTATGGCACGAAAAACTAGATAGATAAAAACCACAAGTGCAATATCCAGCTCAACAACGAGAGAGAGACACAAAGCAATATAGTTATACAATCCCAATATAATATCATAACATAAGTAGCAGGCTAGAGACAAGGTCCAGTCCAAAATATCTACTCTAACTAACTAAGCTAGAGGCTCGTCGGACGGAGCTAAGCCCTGCTGGACCAAGGTCTCCAAGTCTAAGCCCACTACGTCATCCGGACCGTAGTAGGTACTGTAATTCTCCTCATCAGCATCTGTAATATTTTGTCAACATATCCAGTCAGGATGGAACGAGTACAATCAACTAACAACAGTTCACAAGATATGACAAAAGCTATAAGACTGTAAATAGAGAGTATATACAAAAAAATCATGGAATGTACATGTGAGTATCATGGCAAGGTAAGCTGTAAATCTAGAGCTAGAACAAGGCAAGTAAAACTGATCATGGCATGTACAAAAATTATCTATCTAAGTGAGTGAGTACTAGTTTCAACATGTGGTCGGCTTGGGTCTGCACAAGGTCTACTGGCCTGGTTAATCATACGTGGAGTGTATGATTAACACTCACAAGATCTACATGAGTAACAAGGTGGATAATAACCACACATCTACACTAATACTCCCCGTCCCCGACTGGTAGAGTGGATCCAAACAAGACACGTCACGACGCGGGATTCTACGAGAATAGAGCAAGTCTCCTCGAGAATCAGCGTACATATAATGCACAAGAACTACAAGGGGGCTTGCACAAGACATACCAAGATAACAAGGAATAACATCTCATGTCGGGATCCATGAATACCAATCCGTGTGACCAATGTGTCGAGAACAAGCATATCTACACTAATTACATGAATTATAACAATCATCGTAAATTGAAAAAGTGTCAGAAAATGTACTCGCCTTTAATGTGATAGATAGATCGACTGAGTCCAAGAACAGTGCCTCGAGGACCTATAGATGGAATACTGTATCAATATAATGGTTTGGAAGTAAAATTAAATCATACTGAGTCAAACTAAGTCAATCTAGGTCAAACAAGGTCAAACTAGATTGTACAGGGTCAATCTAAGTCATATTAGGCCTAACCAGGTCAAACTGGGTCAATACAAGTCAAACAGAATTAAACTAGGTCGATTTAAGTCGACGGTTGACTTACAGTTGACTTTTGGTCAACTGGTCAACTCTGGTCAACCCTAGGTCAACTCTAGGTCAAACTTGACTAACGTTGACTAATAGTTGATTTTGGATCAACTGGTCAAGTTTGGTCAAGTTCTAGGCTATTTTAGGCTTCGGTTGACTTTTGGTCAAAATAGTCAACCGTGGTCAACCAAGGTCAAAGCTAGTCCAAGTCCACTATTCCTAACCATTACCAACCATAATAACCTAATTTTAGCTATATCTTAAGGTATTAAACTCATATGTTGAAAATTGAGTATTATCCCTACTTAACCCATTTACTCGTCTACTCTAATACTAAGGCCAAGTAGCTTTACCTTAGGAGTTTCACTCCCGGCTTCCTAGGGTAGTAGGATACTAGCCTACACTATCATTACCTACCAAGCTTCCTAGGTAGAGTGGACATCCAGTCCATCTTACGACTCACGTTATCGAATTACCGATTATCTTGAGTATCGCGAGATACTCAATGATATCGTGTGATACCGTCCTCCTAATCCCACATGAAACTCCGATTTCAACTCGGGAGCCTACCCACAAAATCTAATTCACATTATCTAAGTCTCATCCAATTTTGGATGCGTTCCGACACTCGGAACTCAATTTCCCCCTTTCACTAAATTCCGACTCACTCACAAACCCTCTCTAAACTCACTCTACACATTCACTCATAGGACTAAGTTGGGGGATTATTTAGGGGCTATATAAGTGTACATATAGGGGTATATATACGTATATATATATAGGTATATAAGTATATATATAGGGGTTTTTAGGGGGGTTAATAGGCTAAAAGGGGGGGTGCTTATGGTGCTACTGCTGCTGCTGCCATTATGCTGTTACTGCTGCTGCTACTATGCTGTTACTGCTGCTGCTATTTGCTGTTGTGATGGGGGGGTCAGCAGCCCAAAACCTCCCCTAAAGCTGCTGCTACTGCCCTCCTTTCTGTAATGCCCCGCTCCGCTCGGTGCATTATGATGAGTCGTTGACTCGAAGAGTTTACGTTGACCCGATGAGGTATCGATGCGAATCGATGCGAGAGTTACGTTGGCCAAAGGTAAGCTTTGAGTCGGTTGGAATCTATGAATCGAATCGATGCAAAGGATAAGTTCCGTTGAGCAAGTGCTAATGTTGGTTGATCTGGTGTGCAGGCTATGCCTTTATGCTGGATTACGGATCATGGTATGGGCGCGATAGGCCAAATCGACCGAGTAGTTCAAAGGAATGGCTAAGTCCGGGAGTTAGCTATGCGATCGAGTTATGGAAGCGAGACGCTTCAATCGGCGAGGCGGCAAGGCGTATCGGCTTAAGGTGGACGGGTTCTTGACTCTCTCTCCCTATTCCTTCACGTCTAATAAAATATGTTATGATATGCGTAAAGTTGTTATTAAGTAAGCGAGCGTGGCTCGGCGAGTAAGTGTCTAAATATGTGTTGAACACTAAGATAGAACATTGAACAATCGAACAATTGAAGCGACGTGCATCAAGTGTACGGCTCGCGGTAGGGCAATGATGGTAGAACATTGAAAGACGATATTGAGATGTGCATCATGTGCACGGCTCCGAGAACATTGAACACTAGGCGTAGAATATTGAATACGGTGCTGAGCGTGCCTTCGGGCACTTATGCTACGAAAAGACTAAGTAACTACGGAACTAGGCTATGAGAATGACTTACGAATGGTACGCGTCGAATATGAGTATGAGACGACTAAGCCGTTGGGCGTCGTACATCAATATGGATGTGTTGGGGCATAACGCCGACGAAGCTCCCCATATGAATGGTGGATTATGTTTATGGCACGGGAAAACCGTTTATGGCACGGAAAACCGTTTATGGAACGAGACTATGTTTATGCAACGGAGGATTTGGTTGGATTGTTATGTGTGTTTGCTATGGCGCGTATTGCATGGTCAATGGACTCGGATAGCCCGTGCACGGGTACGGCTTCCCTCGAACGGTTACGCCGGGGCGCCGGGACCGTTCGGCCTAGGAGGGAATTATGTGTGGTATTTATGGTGCACATCATTCGAACGGATTGCGACCGTCCAGTGCTGTGATAAGCTATGATATCCGTAAGTTTGGGATCCTTCGGATATTGGGCTAGCAACCCGTATCGAAGTGATTGTAGGCTTACACATAAGAGATGCCAAGTCCATTGCGGTGCGAAACACCGTGACCTTCATATAGTTAGGGCCGGTGGGCTGAGATGAGAGCTGGGTGCAGACGGAGGGCCTGCCACCCATTATGCATATGTTTACGTTTATGAATTGGTCGGTTGTACGAATCGTATGTTTGCTTATGTTAAGTTCTAACCATTGCAGGCTAAGGAAAATGGGACGAAGATGAGCACGAACACTATGTTTACGTTTATGTCATGGCTAACTGTATCTGCTGTAGGAACACGGTATGGGACACATTTATGATAATGTGCTATGTTTACGTATTGCTATGAAACTGATCCTAAGGCTAAATAGAAAGATCACCAATTAAGATGCATGTTTCACTGAATGTATTTAGTGTTTGGTTTGGGTGCGAGCGGGTCTTGATCAGTGCGAAGCGATGACGAAAGCACTAATCCCCCACTAGTTTGTGTGCAGGTTCGGCTTATGATCGGCTCGGGGCGGAGCTTGGCTTGGACGTGCCGAGGCATGGAGTCCTTGGCGTTCAAGAGGAGCTTCCGCATATGCGTTCGGACTTGCGACATGGAGATGTTCGGCCGAAGACTACTTGGTGGCTATAAAGGGGCATAATGTATGGAACAATGTAATTCCTTTGTGAGCTAGAGAGATCATGAGCGTTGTAGCCAATTGGCATATATGTTGGGCTATTCAGTGCCTTTGTAACCTTCAGTTCATTATGAATAAAAGAGATTCTTGTGTTATACTTTGTTTTCTTCCGCTGCTTATGTTACGAATTTGAGATAATCACTATGTGAACTGTTATCTTGCCTTGCACGAGCGCAACTCCAGGCTCGTGCGGCATCACGCCCCAGCGAGGACGATGATTCGGGTAAAATCTAGCGAGGACGAGCGATTTCCCGGATCGGGGGGTGACACTTTCTTCCCTCTAACTCCCTCTCTTCCCACTCTATATATATATATATATATATATATATATATATATATATATATATATATATATATATAGAGAGAGAGAGAGAGAGAGAGAGAGACACACACACATTCATATCTACATATGTATATATATATACACACACATTCATATCTACATATGTATATATATATATATATATAAATATATATATATATATATATATATATATATATATATATATATATATATATATGGACACACAAACACTAATCCTAGTCCTCCTAGGAGTCTCCCATAGGCCTCTAATCTCTTCATAAATGGACACAACCATGGTGTGGTTCCTATGGGTTCCAAAATCAATAAAATTCATAGGAAATTGATTTAGAGAATAGGTAATTACCAATTAGGAGTAAATCATAATGAAACTCTCTCCGATTCGAAGATTCTTGAAGAATGGACACTTCCACCTTGTACTTCTCTCCCAAACTTAGGTAGCTCCCTCCCTTGGTGATATAGAGAGGTTCTATGGAAGAGATTTGGGGGAAAATGGAAGATTTAGAGATCAAATCTCAATTTCTAGGTCTAAGTTTTGGGGAAAATCAAAATTGGGGAAGAACTTGAGAGTGGAGGTGAGTTGAATGAAGAGGGAGGGTGCTCCCATGGTGGCCGGCCATGTAAGGGGGTTTGGGGGCATTTGGCTAATGTCCAAAATGCCCTCCAAGCCTCCTTTAGGCCAAAATTTGACTTAGGAATTTTTCGGGGTTGGAACGGCCAAGTTAAAATCTACAAATTGACCGATTAAGTCACGGAGAAATTATCTAAAGGTACCAGACTAATTTGTAGGATTTTATGGGCCTTGTCTAACTAAAAGTTGGGTCCCGATCAGAGTCTAAGCTATCCCGGGTCCCCGATACAAGTCGGAATGAGCTGAAATTCGAACTCGACTCCAAAAATCCCCGAATAATAATATAATTAAATAAAAATTTCTAAAATTCAAAAAAATGCAAAAAAAAACCATTTTACCCCTATTTGTGAAAAGTGGGAGTGACAAGTCTACCCACCTTAAAAAAAAATTTCGTCCTCGAAATTGAATGAGAAACTAACACAACAACATGAATAGAACAAGGAAAGAAAAGAAAGAATTTTACCTCAAGGCTCGAAGAGATATGGGAATCGCTCCCACATGTCGTCCTTTCTCTCCCAGGTAGACTCACCTGGAGAGTGGTGCCTCCATGCAACACGAACCAAGGGAATGACCTGGTTCCGGAGCACCTTCTCTCTTCGGTCCAAGATCTCAACCGGCTTTTCTGGATAGCTGAGTGTCGGTCCCACTTCGATCTCGGAGTGGTCCAAGACGTAACTGGGATCTGCCACGTACCGTCTCAGCTGCGACATATGGAACACGTTGTGCACTCCCTCTAGTACGGACGGTAACACCAATCGGTAAGCCACTGCACCGATCCTGTCCAAGATACGGAAAGGCCTAATGTATCGTGGACTAAGCTTCCCGCCGCCACCAAAACGAATCATGCCACGCGTCAGAGAAATCTGCAGAAACACAAGATCACCAGCCTAGAACAAAAACACAAGACTTAAAGCTTGATCTAAAATAATCACAATCATACTCAAATACTAGAAGAATCTAAACTATACCTCAAACTCCAACGGCCTCCGATGGCTATCGGTACAATACCGCTGCCTATCCTGCGCCACCCGAAGTCTATCTCTGACAACCCTGACCTTCTCTGCAGCATCCACTACCATCTCAGGGCCAAGCAAAACCCTTCCGCCGACATCATCCCAAGACAAGGGAGTACGACACCTCCGTCCGTATAGAGCCTCGAAAGGAGACATCTCTATACTGGCTTGGTAGCTGTTGTTGTAAGCAAACTCTACCAAATGAAGGTGGTCCTCCCAAGATCCCCCGAAGTCCAAGACACAGGTACGAAGCATATCCTCGAGGGTCTGAATCGTCCTCTCCGACTGCCCGTCTGTCTGGGGGTGGTATGCGGTACTGAACTTGAGCGATGTGCCCAAGCTAAGCTGTAAACTCCTCCAGAAGTGGGAAGTGAATCGGCTGTCCCGATCCGAGACTATACTCACTGGAACCCCGTGCAATCGGACTATCTGCCGCACGTACATCTCGGCCAGCCTCTCCGTAGACAAACCCACCTTGAAAGGCAAAAAGTGGGCCGATTTGGTCAATCGATCAACAATGACCCAAATCGCATCCTTTCCTCCTGGAGAGTGCGGAAGCCCAAACACAAAGTCCATAGTGATATGCTCCCACTTCCACTCAGGAATGGGTAGTGGCTGGAGCAATCCACCGGGTCTCTGCCTCCCAGCTTTCACCTGCTGGCACACTAAGCATCTAAAAATGAACTGAGCCACCTCGCGTTTCATGCCATACCACCAAACATGTTATCTCAAGTCTCTGTACATCTTGTTGGCCCCAGGATGCATAGAGTACTGAGAACGATGCGCCTCCTGAAGAACCTCCTTCCGAAGTCCTCTGCTCGACACGCACAATCTGGTACCATGCCTCAACGACCCATCCCCCGCTATAGAGAACTCATCCAACAGTCCTGCCCGGACCTGCTCCCTGATGACCCTCAGAGCCTCATCCTCAAACTGAGCTGCTCTGACTCTGTCCATCAGCTCTGACTGCACCTGAAGACCCCACATCTGCTCCTCAAACCCAGGAACTATCACCTCTATGCCTAAGCTCTCCAGATCTGCCAGAAGGTGACGATCCATCGTCAAACACATGGCCATGGGATACCAGCTCAAAGCATCCGCAACCACATTGGCCTTCCCCGGATGGTACTGTAAGGATATATCAAAATCCTTCATCAGCTCTAACCATCGCCTCTGCCTCATATTCAGCTCCTTCTGGGTAAATACGTACTTCAAGCTCTTGTGGTCAGTGTAAATCTCCATACGCTCTCCGTACAAATAGTGTTTCCACAGCTTCAAAGTAAATATGACCGCTGCCAACTCCAAATCATGAGTCGGGCAGTTCTTCTCATATGGTCATAACTGTCTAGATGCATAAGCAATTACCTTCCCATGCTGCTGAAGAACGCAACCCAGACCCTTCCCCGAAGCATCACTGTAGATCGTGAATCCTCCGGACCCAGATGGCAATGTCAAAATAGGAGCCGATGTCAACATCGTCTTTAGCTCCTCGAAGCAGCCTGACACTCATCAGTCCAGACGAACTCCACGTCCTTCCTGGTGAGTCTAGTCATCGGCTCTGCTATTCGAGAGAAGTCCTGCACGAACTTCCTATAGTAGCCTGCCAAACCCAGGAAGCTCCGAATCTCGGCAACTGAACTGGGTGTCGACCAAGACTCCACCGCCGCAATCTTCCTCTGATCTACTCAAATCCCATCACCGGATACAACATGGCCCAGGAACTCCACTCGATCCAAGAAGAACTCGCACTTTGACAGCTTTCCATACAGCTGCTCCCTCCTCTGAGTCTCCAGCACTACCCGCAGATGCTCCTCGTACTCCTCAGGCGTCTTCGAATAGATGAGAATGTCATCAATGAAGACCACCACGAACTTGTCAAGGTATGGATGGAATACCTTATTCATCAAGTTCATGAATACCGCCGGGGCGTTAGTCAACCCAAATGGCATGACGGTAAACTCATACTGGCCATAGCGGGTACGAAAAGTAGTCTTCGGTATGTCATCCCCCTTCACTCTCAGCTGATGGTACCCCGATCATAAGTCTATCTTCGAGAACACCCTTGCGCCGCTCAACTTATCAAACAAGTCATAAATCCTGGGCAAAGGATACTTGTTCTTGATAGTGAGGTTGTTGAGCGCTCGGTAATCGATACACATCCGTATCGTAGTATCCTTCTTCGGGACAAACAGGACTGGCGTGCCCCAAGGCGAAGAACTGGATCTGATGAAGCCCTTGTCCTGCAGCTCGTTGACTTGCTTCTTCAGCTCCGCCAACTCGCTGTTGTTGATCCGATAGATATGCTGAGAAATAGGCTCAGCGCTCGACATCAAGTCTATCTTGAACTCAACATCTCTGTCCGGCGGCATCTCCGGCAATTCCTCGGGAAAGACATCCAAGAAATCTGCAATAAATGGATGCGGCAACTCCTGCCCCGCCAACAAGGCTCCACAGAATCCATCTCCCGGCTCTGCTGCTCCTCTGACAAACTGAAACTCTGGCTCTCCTGGCGGACTAAACAACACTCTGCCTGCTCTATAATCTATGCTAGCATGGTGCCTGCTCAACCAGTCCATCCTGAGTACCACATCGTACCTCAGAAGTGGCATTACGAGCAAGCACGCGCTCAAATTCCGGCCTCCCAGAGTGACTCTCCGTCCCTTGCAAATATTATTAACCAGGATAATACCTCCCCCGGTCATAATCTTGCAAGTACTACCCAGATATTCAGCAATAATGTTGTGCCTAAGTGCAAAAGAAACTGACACAAAACTGTGCATAGCACCTGAATCAAACAATGCCAAGGCAGGAAAAGAATTAAGAAGAACCGAACCTGTAACAACATCTGCGACTGGCTCGATCTCCTCGGCTGCAAGAGCAAAAGCCCTACCCTGAACACCCCGCTGCTGGTGGTGCTGTACAAACCGCTGCTGCTGGGTCGGAAGTGGACCCCTCGGCTGCACTGTAGGTTCTCGTCGGTGCCCTCTGAGCTGCTATCGCTCCACGGGCTACCCTGCGAGGGTTCGCAGGACGGTCTCTCAACTGATGTTCGGCGTCACCGCAATAGAGGCACACCTCCAGCCTCTTTCGGCAAACCTCCCAGACGTGACCAGGCTTCTTGCAGAAGTGGCAAAAAGCTCCATACTGTGCCTGCCTCGGCTGAGTGTGCTGCACCTGCTGAACCGGTGCTCTGGCCTGAACCTGCGGCTGGTGATGCTGGAAAGAACGATGCTGAAGCTGAGGGCGCTTAGCAGCCCCCGCGCTGTCACTACCATATTTTTAGTGTGAGGGTATTTTTGTCATTTTTGGGGTATTTTTAAATTTATTAGAATTAATTAGAATTTATGGGAATTTTTAGGATTTATTTTGGAATTGTTTGGACTAGATTAATTTTGGCTAGTTTGGACCCATGTAGATCAACGTAGGAGCTAACCCTAGTTAGTATGAGCTTGGTTAGGATTTGTGACTCTAGTCTAACCTAGCCTAATCTATGGTTAGGTCATTAGAACCTATTTAGCTATAGAAATTAGAAAGCCATAAGCCATGACTTATAATTTAGAGTCTTTATTAATCAAATCAAACCATAGCTTATGTAACATGGCCCAAGCCCAAACTACCAAACCCAAACCCCTAGCCCATCATGGCCGGCCACCCTATCTTCATTGGGTTTCCCCCACTATATAACCCCTCCTAAATTCTAGGGCTAGCCTCCTTTCCCTAGGAAAATTATTTCAAGAAGAAAGAGGTGAGTTCCTATCTTTAGAAATTCATTATAAATCCATTTTAGGTCCTTTTTCCCCCAAACTAGTTGCATTAGATTCTAATATCATTGTTCTTGCTGTTATTGGAACCTTGGTTCAGTTTGAGGATGTTTTGATTTGATTGGGACATTAAGAGAGGAGCTCACAAAGAGGATTTTCTTCATTGAAGTTCATCAAGAGGTAACTCTCTCAATACTCCATGAAATTTCATTTTGTCTTCATGAATAGGTAGCCCTAAGGGTCCCCTAAGAATCTGGATAGGGTTCGTGTCGGGTATCAGAGGTTCGTGTCCGTTCTGGACACGTATCAGACCGAGACTGAACTGTTTGTCGAAATGCCTCAAAGGGCATTTCGATCTTGTTTGTTTGATGTTTTTAAATAGGAATATTAGTTTTACTATTGCTTATGCGTTTTTGATCTTCTATGGTGGTATTGGTGTCCCTGTTGTGTCGAATTCATGGCTGGACACGCGCGTGCACGACCGCGTGCACAGCTACAGTGCTCTCCTGCCTATCGGGGTCTGTAGCGGACACGACACGTATTGTATGGACACGAAACTCGACACGTAGCATGGGGCACTGTCTGACACGAGGCTCACAAAGTTTTACGAGTCCTCGTGTCGTGTCGGACACGTATTTGCACGTGCACGTGCACTGCGCTGTGCGGTTCAGTGCACAGAGTGTTTGTCATTGTTTTAATTCGATTTTTAATGGTTTAAATTGTGTTCTAATGTTTAGTTAGATCCTAAATATCATGCTTAATCTCTGTTATTATAGGTTTACATATTGTTTGGGTTTTAGGTTGTGTTTTGGCTCGATTTTCGGTTGAACAGTGCATTTCCTGATACATCACTGACACTGTATTCCAGTTTTTCCCAAAACAGTTTAATTCCCTTTCTGTGTTATGTTTTCAATTAATTTTTGGATCCCTACATGTTACATATTATGTTAGCTAGGTAATTCATTCAAGTGTAGGCTGTTGGAATGGGAAAATGGGATTTTAGTTGTTGAGTTGGTTCAACTGTGATGTGTTAAGTGAATTGGTTTTGTTTGGAAATAACATGTTTAGCTAGTATTATTTCCTTCTCCTTAAAACTGAAATTTGTATAAAACTGAGATTAGTTTTAAACCATTAGATTGATTTGTTAACTGATTTACATTTCCAGTTTTTGCCTTGTGTGTGCCTAATTTGAATTCCTTTTCCTTGTGCATTGATTGAAACATGGGTTCTCTGTTTAACCTGGAATTGAAGTTTAGGATTTAGTATCCAAGTTAGTTTCTAACTGTTATGAACTAATGTTACATTCCCTTGCTTCATGAGAGTTCTCACTGTTTAACTAAGATTATGTGGGGAGAACCTGAGACTTGTTCCTAAACCTGAGATGGGATGTGTCCTGCCAATTGAAACCTGAGTTCCAGTTTTCCTGTTTTGGACTGCCACTTAAATGATTCACTTTCATTGTTTACCTATGTTGTATTAACTTGGTTTAGAATGTTGATTCCAGTTTCCTATTTTATTGATGAACTGTTAACTGGTTTTGGGATCAACAGTGTGTATTGATCTGGGTTTATATTGGGACTGTTGGGGGTTCTCTAGTTCACTAATTTCCCTGTCACACACTCTTGTGTTAGCACACACACACACATTACATTCCTGTGCACCCTCACCCTTCCATACACACACAGCTACACTCACACACACATGTACACACCCTATATGTATCACACACTCTCTTTACTAGTACACACACACATACACTAGTATGTTATGTTCCCTCTCTCTTCATATGTATATGTATTTATATATTGAGTTTGTTATATACATAGGATTCCTATATATATACATGAATGTGTGTTATATATATATTAGATATATATATTGTATGAGATACCATGATATAGTGTATTGTATATATATAATATGTATATGGTTTATATATGGATATGGTTGCTTAGACTTGGCTTAGCCTATTGGCCCATGGCCTAGTCTTCTAGCCTATGGCATAGTATGTCAGTGTGGAGTCTAGAATAGACTGTTTAGCCTTGTTAGGACTTAGAATAACTTGCTAGACCTATATTAGACTAGTTTGACCTAGATTAGACTTGGTTGACCTAGTTTGACTTCTAGGGTTGACCAGAGTTGACTTTGGTCTAGATTGACCTAGATTCATGTAGAATGCATAGTAGAACTTCATTATACTATTCTGGACTTGTTATGACTTGTGCTGTTCTGATTAGGAGCCAGACACCACTCCTCGGACAGTACGTTTCATATTGGACACTCAGATACAGGCGATTACATTCTCTGATCATTTCATATCCTGCTTAGAACTATTTTCTGCAGTAGATTACTTTACTTGTACTGTCACGTTGGTCACACGGATTGGTACTATACGGATCCCTTCTTGAGATGTTATCCTTAGGGAGCATCGGGTACTACATGTTCTGTGTGTTTCACTTACATGTCGTATCACTATGCTTCACAGGTTCTTCGACCACTTGTGACATATACTCTTATGATCACAGAGTCTCCTAGAATCTCTTATCCCATTCACTGGGTATCCTAGAATCTCCTAGAATCCCTATTTTTGGGACTTCCATGTACCACCCTTCGGGGGCTTTGCGTGGAATCATAACATAACTTGGTTGGATCTTTGTGTACTGATTGGGGGTACGGGGGAGTAGAAGTAGACATGTGAATAATACCCAAGTAGTATCTTATCAGAATCTCTTCCATAGTGTCTTATCAGAATCTCCTATGCCATTTACATGTCTATATTGTACTCTGACTCACTAGTCACATGATAGTTCTCTATGTATAGTAGATATTTCTATTACAGCTTTCTCTCTCTGTTTACATACTGCACTTCTTTCAGTACTTGTATCTTACTTTACTGCATGATTATATCTTCTAACCTGCTATGAACTGTTGAGATGTACTGTACTCGCTCCTGTCCTGACTGGACCTGTTGAAAATATTACAGAGGACGAGGAGGAGGCTTGCCTGGACACTTACTACGGGACAGCCTTAGATGACACCTGCGAGCTGGACCCTCAGGAGGACTCAGCTCTAGCTGAGGATATCACCCCGACTGCCTAGATTAGATTAGTTAGGCTATCTATCTTTTATGTAGTCATGGGACATGTTTAGCTAGACTTTATTTGGAGTTCAGAGTTGTATATATTCTTTCATTCTGTATCTGAGACCATGTATTTCTGGATATTGCTGGGATTATCTTAGACTACTTTTCATCTATTTATTTCCTTTAGTTCTATTTCATATCGTGCTATCTCTTCCTTAGTTGTGATTGAGTTTTACTGCTATGTTACCCCCATTCGGGGAGTATAAACTGTTTAGAGATATATTGTTAGATGTTGTGACCTAGGACGGCGTTCTACCGTCGACACTGCGACGTAGGCTGGACGTATCCACGTCTCGTGCCCTTACTCCAGGGTGCGGGTCGTGACACGTTTTTAGTGGTGGCCCATGCAGGTCTAGACTAGAAGTGTAGTGGTATTCGAATTAGAGTATCACTACAGCCTGCAGTAGGATATAGGACATTAATTTTAAGGTACTCAATCACTTTAGGAAAAATTTCTTTTATTGCCATCTAAATCCTTTGTCTGCTGATCCTTTGAATTATAATTGTCCGCCTTTGTTATTTCGCTTCTTTCTCAGAAATTGATACTCTTGTTTGTCTATCTTCAGGATGGTAGAGACTAGATCGCAGCGTGCCATTCATGAGGATGCTATAGAGGGGACTGCTACCTCTCAGCCAGTACGGCGAGGCCAGGGGACTGCAGCTCCTGCCACCTCAGCTCGTATGGAGACCTCGGCAGCCGCAGCAGGGGGTATGCATCCACCGACTCGGAGGCAGGACCCGGTCGTTCTAGAGGATCCCTTCCAGCAGCCGTCTCCAGGACACGTGGACGCAGCTCAGATGTTCGCATATTTCCAGCAGTTTATGGACCGACAGCAGGCTCGACAGGACAGAGGCATGGAGTTGGCCGTCACGACAGCCGCAGCTCGACCAGTGGTGCAGCAGCCGAGGACACCGGGGATCGAGCAGTTTCAGAAGATGAGCCCCAGAGACTTTCTGGGGACAGAGGGGATCCTATATGCCGATGAGTGGATCGAGCATATAGAGGAGATCTTCCGCTTGGCCAGGATTCCAGCAGACCTTCAGATCGAGGCCGCAGCTAGCCGGATACGAGATCTTGCTCGCACCTGGTATCAGTCAGACCCCAGGGTGGGGGTACCGGGGCAGACTTGGGAGCTGTTCAGGGGCTTCTTCAAGAAGAAGTTCTTCCCAGATTCAGCAGTCAGAGCCTTAGAGTCGCAGTTTGAGAGCTTGGTCCAGGGGAGCCTCTCAGTGGAGGAGTACGCCGGGGAGTTTGGCCGCCTCGGCAGGTTTGTGGAGGGCTTGAGCGAGACGGCGAAGGCCCAGAGGTTTCGGAAGGGTCTAGTCAAGGAGGTCAAGTCCTTGACCAAGGGCAACCGGGATGCTACGTTCGAGGAGATCTTGACGGGAGCCTTGCTAGCAGAGGATGATCTTGATCTTAGGCTCAAGAGGGGGAGAGACCCAGTTGGGGGCAGCAGCAGCAGCGGAGGCCAGGCCAAGAGGCCCCACTTTCAGCATCAGCAGCTGAGGCAGTTTCAGCCGTAGCCGATCCAGCAGAGGCTAGTTCAGCAGCAGCAGCCGAGACAGCACCAGCAGGGTCAGAGACAGGGAGTCACTTGTGCCTACTGCAAGAAGCCTGGGCACGTCTTCAATGAGTGCCGGAAGAGGCTGGGCCAGTGCATGGTGTGTGGCTCAGCAGACCACCAGATGAGGGAGTGCCGCATAGCAGGAGCAGGCCCGGAAGGAGGAGCCAGAGCTCCAGCAGGCCAGCAGAGGGGACCAGCCCTGCCGACACAGCAGCAGAGGTTCGTCCAGCACCAGCAGCAGGCCAGGGGAGGCCAGCAGGGGTGAGCTTTCGCCATGGCAGCTGGGGATACAAAGGTGATAGGAGAGCTGATTGCAGGTTCGATTCTTCTCGACTCCAGTCCAGCATTTACATTATTCGATTTCGGTGCTTCGCATAGCTTCATATCAGTATCTTTTGCGATTAGACACGGTATCATAGCTGAATCGTTGCCTAGGACTTACAAGATCACGACCGGGGGTGGCATTATCCTCGTGAGTGATGTTTGTAAGGGTCGGAGAGTAGTTTTGGGAGGCCGTGAGTTGGAGGTGAGCCTGCTCGTAATGCCATTGCCGAACTACGATATAGTACTAGGCATGGATTAGTTGAGCAGGCACCACGCCAGCATTGATTGCAGAGGGGGTAGAGTTCTCTTCAGAGCACCGGGGGAGCCAGAGTTCGAGTACTCCAGACGTCAGGCAGAGCAGAGCAGCGAAGTCTTCTGTGGAGTCTCGGTCAAGGAGCAGACGATTCCATACCCCTTGATAGCAGATTATATAGATATTTTCCCAGATGAGTTGTCGGGACTGCCACCAGACAGAGACATAGAGTTCTCGATAGACTTGGTTCCAGGAGCGGAACCCATCTCTCAGCATGTCTATCGGGTAAACAACAGCGAGCTGGTGGAGCTGAAGAAGCAAGTGGATGCGCTACAGGACAAGGGCTTCATCCGCTCGAGTTCGTCACCATGGGGTGCACCAGTGTTGTTTGTGCCGAAGAAGGATGGGTCAGTACGCATGTGTATTGACTATAGGGCACTCAACAACCTCACGATCAAGAACAAATACCCACTGCCGCGGATCGACGATCTATTTGACCAGTTGAGCGGAGCTCGGGTATTTTCCAAGATTGATCTGAGGTCGGGATATCACCAGGTAAAGGTGAAGGGGGAGGATATTCCTAAGACCGCTTTCAGGACGCGGTACGGGCAGTTCGAGTTTTTGGTTATACCGTTTGGGCTAACCAATGCACCAGCAGTGTTTATGAACCTTATGAACAAGGTGTTCCACCAGTATCTGGATCAGTTTGTGGTGGTGTTTATTGACGACATCTTGGTATATTCCAAGACTGAGGAGGAGCACGAGGAGCATTTGAGGATCGTGCTAGAGACTCTCAAGAATGAGAAGCTTTACGGAAAGCTCTCCAAGTGTGAGTTCTTCTTGGATCGGGTGGACTTCTTGGGGCATGTGGTGACTGGAGATGGCATCTCAGTTGACCCCAAGAAGATTGTAGCAGTTGAGGCATGGGCAGCGCCGACTTCAGTTGCAGAGATCAGGAGTTTCCTGGGACTGGCAGGATATTATCGGAGATTCGTGCAGGATTTCTTCCGGGTTGCAGAGCCGTTGACACGGTTGACCTGGAAGGATGCTGAGTATGTGTGGTCAGAGGAGTGTCAGGCAGCTTTTGATGAGTTGAAGAAGCGGCTTACGACAGCTCCGATTCTGACATTGCCTTCAGGATCAGGTGGTTTCACTATTTATAGTGATGCTTCAGGGAAGGGGCTGGGTTGCATCTTGCAGCAGCATGGGAAGGTGATTGCCTATGCTTCCAGGCAATTACGTCCCCATGAGAAGAACTACCCTATCCACGACCTGGAGCTGGCAGCGGTGATTTTTGCTCTGAAGCTGTAGAAGCATTATCTGTATGGTGAGAGGGTGGAGATATTCACAGATCACAAGAGCTTAAAGTATGTGTTCACTCAGAAGGAGTTGAACATGAGGTAGCACAGATGGTTGGAGTTGATGAAGGACTTCGACATTGCACTACAATATCATCCAGGGAAGGCCAACGTGCTTGCCGATGCCTTGAGTAGGTATCCGACAGCCATGTGTTTGACCATGGATCGGCATTTGCTTGCCGACTTGGAGAGCCTTGGGATTGAGGTGATCGTGCCCGGAGTGCAGATGCAGCTATGGGGGATGCAGATTCAGTCAGACTTGGTGGAGATGATCAAGTCAGCACAGTTTGAGGACGTTGCTCTACGGTGTCTCCGAGAGCAGGTTCGAGCAGGATTGCTGGAGGGCGAGTTTTCTCTTGCAGAGGATGGTGCCTTGAGGCACGGTTCCAGATTATGTATGCCCAGCGGAGAGCTCAGGGAGCAGGTTATGCAGGAGGCCCACAGATCTCAATAATCTATACACCCGGGTGCCAACAAGATGTACCGAGATCTGCGGGAGCACGTTTGGTGGTCAGGGATGAAGCGGGAGGTGGCTCGCTTCGTGGCTAGATGCTTGGTCTGTCAGCGGGTCAAGGCAGAGAGATAGAGGCCCGGTGGATTGTTGCAGCCGCTACCCATTCCCGAGTGGAAATGGGAGCATATCACTATGGACTTCGTATCAGGATTGCCACGCACACCAGGAGGGAAAGACGCGATTTGGGTCATCGTTGACAGGTTGACCAAATCGGCCCCCTTCTTGCCATTCAAAGTGGGTACGTCTACAGAGAGGCTGGCGGAGTTGTATATGCGGCAGATAGTCAGGATCCATGGAGTTCCGGTCAGCATCGTCTCAGATCGGGATAGCCATTTTACTTCCTATTTCTGGAGGAGTCTGCAGACCAGCTTGGGCACTCAGCTCAAGTTTAGTACTGCATACCACCCCCAGACGGACGGACAGTCAGAGCGGACTATTCAGACCCTTGAGGATATGCTGCGGACGTGCGTCCTGGACTTTGGAGGTTCCTGGGAGGATCATCTTCATTTGGTGGAGTTTGCCTACAACAATAGTTTCCAGGCCAGCATTGAGATGTCACCTTTTGAGGCTCTGTACGGGCGTAGGTGCCGTACACCCTTATCCTGGGATGATGTTGGTGAACGAGCTTTACTGGGGCCAGAGATGGTTGTTGATGCGGCCGAGAAGGTGAAGCTCATCAGGGACAGACTTCGTGTGGCGCAGGACAGACATCGGCACTGGGCCGATAGCCACCGGAGGCCCTTGGAGTTTGAGATACAGATTAGAGTAGGATTAGCTTAGGTTTGATTGTTGTGTTTTAATAATCATGTTTGTTTATTATATTAATTGAGACCTTGCTTGTGATTAGGTCGGAGACCAAGTTTTCTTGAGGATATCTTCGACTCGTGGTACGATACGTTTCGGTGGAGGCGGGAAGCTTAGCCCACGCTTCATCAGCCCTTTCGTTATCAGCGGGAGAGTCGGTGACGTTGCATACAGGCTAGACTTGCCGCCTGTACTAGTGGGGGTCCACAACGTATTTCATGTATCACAGTTAAGACGGTACGTGGCTGACCCTAGCCATGTGCTCGATCATTCAGAGATAGAGGTTGGGCCTTCTCTCAGCTATCCAGAGCAGCCAGTGGAGATTCTGGATCGACGGAAGAAGGTTCTGAGGAACCAGGTGATACCTTTGGTGCGCGTCGCATGGAGGCATCATTCTCCAGGAGAGTCTACCTGGGAGCGGGAGGATGAGATGCGCGAGCGCTACCCTTATCTTTTTGGACCGTGAGGTATGCTTTCTATCCTTCTCATCAGTTGTATTTCGCCTTTCAATTTCGAGGACGAAATTCTTTTAAGGAGGGTAGATTTGTCACTACCACATTTCTAGTGTGAGGGTATTTTTGTCATTTTTGGGGTATTTTTAAATTTATTAGAATTAATTAGAATTTATGGGAATTTTTAGGATTTATTTTGGAATTGTTTGGACTAGATTGATTTTGGCTAGTTTGGACCCATGTAGATCAACCTAGGAGCTAACCCTAGTTAGTATGAGCTTGGTTAGGATTTGTGACTCTAGTCTAACCTAGCCTAATCTATGGTTAGGTCATTAGAACCTATTTAGCTATAGAAATTAGAAAGCTATAAGCCATGACTTATGATTTAGAGTCTTTATTAATCAAATCAAACCATAGCTTATGTAACATGGCCCAAGACCAAACTACCAAACCCAAACCCCTAGCCCATCATGGCCGGCCACCCTATCTTCATTGGGTTTCCCCCACTATATAACCCCTCATAAATTCTAGGGCTAGCCTCCTTTCCCTAGGAAAATTATTTCAAGAAGAAAGAGGTGAGTTCCTATCTTTAGAAATTCATTATAAATCCATTTTAGGTCCTTTTTCCCCTAAACTAGTTGCATTAGATTCTAATATCATTGTTCTTGCTGTTATTGGAACCTTGGTTCAGTTTGAGGATGTTTTGATTTGATTGGGACATTAAGAGAGGAGCTCACAAAGAGGATTTTCTTCATTGAAGTTCATCAAGAGGTAACTCTCTCAATACTCCATGAAATTTCATTTTGTCTTCATGAATAGGTAGCCCTAAGGGTCCCCTAAGAATCTGGATAGGGTTCGTGTCGGGTATCAGAGGTTCGTGTCCATTCTGGACACGTATCAGACCGAGACTGAACTGTTTGTCGAAATGCCTCAAAGGGCATTTCGATCTTGTTTGTTTGATGTTTTTAAATAGGAATATTAGTTTTACTATTGCTTATGCATTTTTGATCTTCTGTGGTGGTGTTGGTGTCCCTGTTGTGTCGGATTCATGGCTGGACACGCGCGTGCACGACCGCGCGCACAGCTACAGTGCTCCCCTGCCTATCGGGGTCTGTAGCGGACACGACACGTATTGTATGGACACGAAACTCGACACGTAGCATGGGGCACTGTCTGACATGAGGCTCGCAAAGTTTTACGAGTCCTCGTGTCGTGTCGGACACGTATTTGCACGTGCACGTGCACTGCGCTGTGCGGTTCAGTGCACAGAGTGTTTGGCCTTATTTTAATTCGATTTTTAATGGTTTAAATAATGTTTAGTTAGATCCTAAATATCATGCTTAATCTCTGTTATTATAGGTTTACATATTGTTTGGGTTTTAGGTTGTGTTTTGGCTCGATTTTCGGTTGAACAGTGCATTTCCTGATACATCACTGACACTGTATTCCAGTTTTTCCCAAAATAGTTTTATTCCCTTTCTGTGTTATGTTTTCAATTGATTTTTGGATCCCTACATGTTACATATTATGTTAGCTAGGTAATTCATTCAAGTGTAGGCTGTTGGAATGGGAAAATGGGATTTTAGTTGTTGAGTTGGTTCAACTGTGATGTGTTAAGTGAATTGGTTTTGTTTGGAAATAACATGTTTAGCTAGTATTATTTCCTTCTCCTTAAAACTGAAATTTGTATAAAACTGAGATTAGTTTTAAACCATTAGATTGATTTGTTAACTGATTTATATTTCCAGTTTTTGTATTGTGTGTGCCTAATTTGAATTCCTTTTCCTTGTGCATTGATTGAAACCTGGGTTCTCTGTTTAACCTGGAATTGAAGTTTGGGATTTAGTATCCAAGTTAGTTTCTAACTGTTATGAACTAATGTTACATTCCCTTGCTTCATGAGAGTTCTCACTGTTTAACTAAGATTATGTAGGGAGAACCTGAGACTTGTTCCTAAACCTGAGATGGGATGTGTCCTGCCAATTGAAACCTGAGTTCCAGTTTTCCTGTTTTGGACTGCCACTTAAATGATTCACTTTTATTGTTTACCTATGTTGTATTAACTTGGTTTAGAATATTGATTCCAGTTTCCTATTTTATTGATGAACTGTTAACTGGTTTTGGGATCAACAGTGTGTATTGATCTGGGTTTATATTGGGACTGTTGGGGGTTCTCTAGTTCACTGATTTCCCTGTCACACACTCTTGTGTTAGCACACACACACACACACATTACATTCCTGTGCACCCTCACCCTTCCACACACACACAGCTACACTCACACACACATGTACACACCCTATATGTATCACACACTCTCTTCACTAGTACACACACACATACACTAGTATGTTATGTTCCCTCTCTCTTCATATGTATATGTATTTATATATTGAGTTTGTTATATACATAGGATTCCTATATATATACATGAATGTGTGTTATATATATATATATTAGATATATATATTGTATGAGATACCATGATATAGTGTATTGTATATATATAATATGTATATGGTTTATATATGGATATGGTTGCTTAGACTTGGCTTAGCCTATTGGCCCATGGCCTAGTCTTCTAGCCTATGGCATGGTATGTCAGTGTGGAGTCTAGAATAGACTGTTTAGCCTTGTTAGGACTTAGAATAACTTGCTAGACCTATATTAGACTAGTTTGACCTAGATTAGACTTGGTTGACCTAGTTTGACTTCTAGGTTGACCAGAGTTGACTTTGGTCTAGATTGACCTAGATTCATGTAGAATGCATAGTAGAACTTTATTATACTATTCTGGACTTGTTATGACTTGCGCTGTTCTGATTAGGAGCCAGACACCACTCTTCGGATAGTACGTTTCATATTGGACACTCAGATACAGGCGAGTACATTCTCTGATCATTTCATATCCTGCTTAGAACTATTTCCTGCAGTAGATTACTTTACTTGTACTGTCACGTTGGTCACACGGATTGGTACTATATGGATCCCTTCTTGAGATGTTATCCTTAGGGAGCATCGGGTACTACATGTTCTGTGTGTTTTACTTACATGTCGTATCACTATGCTTCACAGGTTCTTCGACCACTTGTGACATATACTCTTATGATCACAGAGTCTCCTAGAATCTCTTATCCTATTCACTGGGTATCCTAGAATCTCCTAGAATCCCCATTTTTGGGACTTCCATGTACCACCCTTCGGGGGCTTTGCGTGGAATCATAACATAACTTGGTTGGATCCTTGTGTACTGATTGGGGGTACGGGGGAGTAGAAGTAGACATGTGAATAATACCCAAGTAGTATCTTATCAGAATCTCTTCCATAGTGTCTTATCAGAATCTCCTATGCCATTTACATGTCTATGTTGTACTCTGACTCACTAGTCATATGATAGTTCTCTATGTATAGTAGATATTTCTATTACAGCTTTTTCTCTCTGTTTACATACTGCACTTCTTTCAGTACTTGTATCTTACTTTACTGCATGATTATATCTTCTAACCTGCTATGAACTGTTGAGATGTATTGTACTCGCTCCTGTCCTGACTGGACCTGTTGAAAATATTACAGAGGATGAGGAGGAGGCTTGTCTGGACACTTACTACGGGACAGCCTTAGATGACACCTGCGAGCTGGACCCTCAGGAGGATCCAGCTCTAGCTGAGGATATCACCCCGACTGCCTAGATTAGATTAGTTAGGCTATCTATCTTTTATGTAGTCATGGGACATATTTAGCTAGACTTTATTTGGAGTTCAGAGTTGTATATATTCTTTCATTCTGTATCTGAGACCATGTACTTCTGGATATTGCTGGGATTATCTTAGACTACTTTTCATCTATTTATTTCCTTGAGTTCTATTTCATATCGTGCTATCTCTTCCTTAGTTGTGATTGAGTTTTACTGCTATGTCACCCCCATTCGGGGAGTATAAACTGTTTAAAGATATATTGTTAGATGTTGTGACCTAGGACAACGTTCTACCGTCGACACTGCGGCGTAGGCTGGACGTACCCACGTCTCGTGCCCTTACTCTAGGGTGCGGGTCGTGACACGCGCTGCTAGTAGCCCCCGAGAAAAGATCACGCTCCCTCTTGGGCTTCAAGCCCCACTCTCGCTCTACCTTGCGGGCCTCCGCGTAGATCTGGGTATAAGTCTCATAGAAGGAGGGAATGAGGATCTTGATATCCCAAGTCAGCCCCTCCCTGAAACGGCTCACCCTGATCTCCGGGTCTCGAACCATGTACTCCGCGTATCGGCTCAGACGGCCGAACTCAGCGGCGTACTCCTCCACAGATAAGCTGCAGATCCTGGAACTGCCGTACCAGATCGATCTTGTCTGTAGGGGAAAAGAACTTCTCCTTGAAGAGAAGCTTGAACTCTGCCCAAGTATGGCCCTCTCCAGCTAGGGCTGGCTCGTTCCTGAACCAGGTGCGTGCAATATCTAGCAACTGCAAACCTACCGCTTCGACTTTCAGGTCGTCTGCGAGGCGGGAGGCCATCATCTGCCGCTCGATATCCTCGAGCCAATCATCGGCATAGACCACACCCTCGGTCCCGCTAAAGTCACGGGGCCCGAGCTTCTTGAAGTCCTGGATATCTCCGTACCTTGTACGTGTTCCATGATGCGGACCCCTCTGCTCCACGGCTGCAAGGGCCAACTGATGGGCATCCTCCATGCCCTGACGCATCGTATCTGTCTGCCTCTGCTGAGCCTCGGCCTGGGCTCTCTGAGTCTCCAGCATCTGTTGGAGGAAAGTAAGCATCTGCCCCACGTCTGTAGGCAGAGTAGGTGGAGGTGGAAGTATGTCTGCAACTGGCGGAGGAATCCGCTGTGCAGGAGGAGGAAGAGCGCTCATATCAACCACTGGTACTGCGGCCGGAATAGTCGTAGCAACCCTGGGGTCAGCCCTTGTAACTGGCGGAGGAGCGCCCCCAAGAGCTGCTGCCGACACCCCGACTGCAACAGGAGTGTCTGGATCAGGTCCGCGAGTCATAGCAGACCTCTTCGCGTCTGCGGACTCAGGATGCTGGGACCTGGTCTGCACCATCCTGAAGATAGAATAAAAGAAGGAAATCAATACGGTACAGGAAATATTATATCAATGAGGACAATTAGAATGCAAAAATCAATATCAAAAGGACAGTTAAAAGATCAGCAAGTGGAAGTTTTTCCTATTTTGTGATTGAGTAACTTAGCCTATAGCCTATCCTAGATACGTACTGCAGGCTCGTAACAGCACTCTAAGTTGAGCGCCACTACGACATCGCACTAATTGCGACTTTCGACCTGCATGGGCCACCACTAAAAACGTGTCACGACCCGCACCCTAGGTAGGGGCACAAGTGCGTGGCAACGCCCAGCCTACACTGTAAAAACAGCGTAGAACGTTGTAGGTCTACTAGCCAGCAAAACAGTATATAATAACCTATCATCTCCGCACGGAGGTATATAATATGAAATACTGATAAACTCAATCACAATCTAGAAGGAAGAAGTATGGCACGAAAAACCAGATAGATAAAAACCATAAGTGCAATATCCAGCTCAACAACGAGAGAGAGACACAAAGCAATATAGTTATACAATCCCAATATAATATCATAACATAAGTAGCAGGCTGGAGACAAGGTCCAGTCCAAAATATCTACTCTAACTAACTAAGCTAGAGGCTCGTCGGCCGGAGCTAAGCCCTGCTGGACCAAGGTCTTCAAGTCTAAGCCCACTACGTCATCCGGACCGTAGTAGGTACTGTAATCCTCCTCATCAGCATCTGTAATATTTTGTCAACATATCCAGTCAGGATGGAACGAGTACAATCAACTAACAACAGTTCACAAGATATGACAAAAGCTATAAGACTGTAAATAGAGAGTATATACAAGAAAATCATGGAATGTACATGTGAGTATCATGGCAAGGTAAGCTGTAAATCTAGAGCTAGAACAAGGCAAGTAAAACTGATCATGACATGTACAAGAATCATCTATCTAAGTGAGTGAGTACTAGTTTCAACATGTGACCGGCTTGGGTCTGCACAAGGTCTACTGGCCTGGTTAATCATACGTGGAGTGTATGATTAACACTCACAAGATCTACATGAGTAACAAGGTGGATAATGACCACACATCTACACTAATACTCCCCGTCCCCGACTGGTAGAGTGGATCCAAACAAGACACGTCACGACGCAGGATTCTACGAGAAGGGAGCAAGTCTCCTCGAGAATCAGCGTCCATATACTGCACAATAACTACAAGGGGGCTTGCACAAGACATACCAAGATAACAAGAAATAACATCTCATGTCGGGATCCATGAATACCAATCCGTGTGACCAATGTGTCGAGAACAAGCATATCTACACTAATTACATGAATTATAACAATCATCATAAATTAAAAAAGTGTCAGAGAATGTACTCGCCTGTAATGTGATGGATAGATCGACTGAGTCCAAGAACAGTGCCTCGAGGACCTATAGATGGAATATTGTATCAATATAATGGTTTGGAAGTAAAATTAAATCATACTGAGTCAAACAAGGTCAAATAAGGTCAAACTAAATTGTACAGGGTCAATCTAAGTCATATTAGGCCTAACCAGGTCAAACTGGGTCAATGCAAGTCAAACGAAATTAAACTAGGTCGATTTAAGTCAACGGTTGACTTACAGTTGACTTTTGGTCAACTGGTCAACTCTGGTCAACCCTAGGTCAACTCTAGGTCAACTTTAGGTCAAACTTGACTAATGTTGACTAACAGTTGATTTTGGGTCAACTGGTCAAGTTTGGTCAAGTTCTAGGCTATTTTAGGCTTCGGTTGACTTTTGGTCAAAATAGTCAACCAAGGTCAAAGCTAGTCCAATTCTACTATTCCTAACCATTACCAACCATAATAACCTAATTTTAGCTATATCTTAAGGTATTAAACTCATATGTTGAAAATTGAGTATTATCCCTACTTAACCCATTTACCCGTCTACTCTAATACTAAGGCCAAGTAGCTTTACCTTATGAGTTTCACTCCCGGCTTCCTAGGGTAGTAGGATACTAGCCTACACTATCATTACCTACCAAGCTTCCTAGGTAGAGTGGACATCCAGTCCATCTTACGACTCATGTTGTCGAATTACCGATTATCTTGAGTATCGCGAGATACTCAATGATATCGTGCGATACCGTCCTCCTAATCCCACACGAAATCCCGATTTCAACTCGGGAGCCTACCCACAAAATCTAATTCACATTATCTAAGTCTCATCCAATTTTGGACGCGTTCCGACACTCGGAACTCAATTTCCCCCTTTCACTAAATTCCGACTCACTCACAAACCCTCTCTAAACTCACTCTACACATTCACTCATAGGACTAAGTTGGGGGATTATTTAGGGGCTATATAAGTGTATATATAGGGGTATATATATATATATATATATATATATATATATATATATATATATATATATATAAAAGGGTTTTTAGGGGGGTTAATAGGCTAAAAGGGGGGGTGCTTATGGTGCTACTGCTGTTGCTAAAGCTAGCTGCTGCTGCTGCCATTATGCTGTTACTGCTGCTGCTACTATGCTGTTACTGCTGCTGCTATTTGCTGCTGTGATTGGGGGGGGGGGGGGGGGGTCAGCAGCCCAAAACCCCCCCAAAGCTGCTGCTACTGCCCTCCTTTCTTCCCT